>CAJNOI010000091.1:156224-171586 GCA_905250115.1 Adineta steineri
TCACATAACTATTGTTACCTTTTCATGCAGACACTCACCACATTGGATCTCGGATGGAACAGAGTCGGAGACAAAGGAGCTCGACATCTCAGTGATGCACTACAAGATAATAAAGTAGTAGTCATTCACTCTTCACCCATTTCACATAACTATTTGTACTTCTTAATATAGACACTCACCACACTGAATTTCGAGGGGAATGACGAAATCAGAGATGGAGAAGCACAACATCTTGACGATGCTCTACGAAATAACAGGGTGATACACTAAAGGTGTGTGTTGATGTGAATGAATCGGGAACATATTTTTTTATCTTGTAGGAAATAGACAAGTTTAATTCAGTAGCGTGTACTTTTGCTTTCCAGTAATCGAATTGTATGCAGAGTATTGATTTTTGTTTTAAGATGTGCTTCTAAAATAATTAATTAAGTACTGAATTCATTTTGCCGACGCATTTATCTAATTTATTTAAATTGAAATCGCCATCAAGGTTGCGCGTACGAGAGGAAAACTTGAGGTAAAACGAAGAGGGAGGTGAGGAAATGCAGTTTTATGAGGAAAATCTGTAGAATAATAAGATTTCAGTAGAATAAGTAAATCCTTAGTTCTACTTTGTTTCTGATCAATTTCGGTTGTTCTCCAAGAAAGACGAGGTGAATTGTCTTACTTATTCTATATTTGACAGTATTCAGTAATGTGTGCAATAGCAAGATCATGTCGTTAAAAGTCTGATGTTATTTTGTATACTATTGTGGAAGATTTTCGGATCAAGTTAATTATTCTGAGAATACATTGTTATTAGTAGGATTGAATGGTTGATTAAGTTTAAATAAATGTGGATCATTATTATACTACTTATTTGTAGTTGTTAAAGATATGAACAAAAGTAATATGTGCCGCAGTATAAGATGTAATAATTGGTGGCATAGGTTTATTTTGTTTATTGTTATGTACTTTAATTAATTTGAGGCACTAAGACTGAGACATAGAGAAGATAGCTAATCTATAACTAAAGGATTTGTACAATATGGGTAGATAGTAGAATCTTGGTTCCGCTAGGTTCTTTATTATTAATAAGAAATCTGTTCTGTTAGGTTTTTCAGTACTGATCAGATATTTGTGTCATTGTGCTGTTCGTTTTTTATATGAACTTAAAGAATGCATAATTCATCAAGTAGGTCTCCCATAACATTTCATTTGTTCAATTGGTGTAATGCCATATAGATACAGTAGCATAATCGTTAACAAATGATGCCCAGATTCACGATGTTGAATCAAATTTACAATAAACACTTCTATCATGATTAAATATATTAGTTTTATGTAATTTATTAGATTCAAAGTGACGTGGCTATTGAAGACAATAATTTTCAATGAATAGGTACATTGAAATAATACGTAGAGATATAAAGTCGGTTTTAACAAATGCAGTAATATTGAATTGTAAAGATTATTCTAATTACAAGTTGATTATCCACATTGGTTCATTTAGAATTTTATGAGGACATTATCGATCATCTACTGCATTATAAGTTTAGTTTGTTCCATTAAATTCTTCGTTTTTAATATTGACTTGAAGAGTTTATAAGTAATCAAGTGGAGTATTTGTAGCATTAAAGTGGAAAAAAGAAAAATCGATTTCTTCAAATTGATTATTTATATTTATTGAAAATATCGAATTGTTAATTATTCTAATTTTTGAACAAAACTTATGGATTAAGTTCATCATTGGTAGACGGTGTCATTGACGTAAAAATTGTGCGAATTGTTTTCTTTGTTTGCTTTTAATTTTAACACATTCAAGATGATTCAGTTTTCGTACAAGAATTCATTGGAATACTCGTTCTGACGAGGGCGAATTTTTAATAAATGGACTTACTAATGATGAAGTGGATTCGAACATCTGGGTGAGAAAGAATTATAATTTGATGGTGAATTCCTGGAAGATGATGGAATTGTTGAACAAGTAACATCAAATTCCTAAGATAGTACAATCAATCCTATCGATTGCTATCGACATTTCATCACCGACAAGATTACTAGTCTAATCATTTGTGAAACTAATAGGTATGTAGAACTGTATTTACTAACACAAAAGCTTAGCAAACAGTCAAAAAAAACCTTAGTGATTTATAGAGTGTGAGTGTAGATATAGCAGAAATAACACCCACACCCTTTGTAAGTATTAACGTAAGATTTTGAATATGGGAAGAAGGATGTAGATATATACAAAAGTGATTAAACATAAGTATAGAGAATCTTAAAGCAATCTTCTCTAATAATGAAGATGCCTTTGTCTGTACTCTAAAGAATGAGCAAACAGTAAAATACGAATCAAGATTAGTTAAAACAATGAAGTAGATAAAGAATAAATGTTCAATACTATTGGGTGCAGAAAAAAACAATTTTTTTATAGTTTATTTATCATCTGGTTATTTTAAAATGGCGATCGATTTGTAATAAAATTGATGAGTTGTCTTTCATTCTGTGATATCTACGTTGAATCTGAGAAATTGTATTTCAACGGAAGAGATTATAATAAATAGTTCATTCAACTAATTTTTTCTTGTTTTTCATAATATAGTTTCAATTTATTTTTGTGTATGTTAGTACATAAGTATTTTCTTAGATATTCTACGAAAAAACGAGAATGCGTATCATATTGACTACATTTCTAAAGTAAAACTGATACGAGAACTCGTTAGACGAGTACTTCCACTAGGATGTTATATGAGTATTAATAAAATTGTTTACTTAACATAATTCTTTTTGTTTCAGAGAGAAAATGAGAAAAAAATGACTTGAAGGAAAAAGTAGATTAGTAAATCTTTGATGAATGCCTAATAAAAAAAACTTGTTCTACCATAAGTGATTATGTTATATTGAGTACATTGCTGGAATAGAAATAAATATCTGTGCTAGCATCTTGTGTGTGTTATATTTAAACAAAATATTCATTTTCTCTTAAGAATCTGTTTATGAGTGCTTTAGTGTTCAGAATATTAATGAGTTGTTACTTTCGTCTCATGGAAATCTAAACGTAGGTGATAAACTTAATTATTTTTCTTTCACAGAAAACAATATAAAAGTAGATTCAGGTGTATGCCAGAAGGATTTATATTTATATGCTGTAACCTGTAGCTTCTAAGGAATTAATTAGATTTCCAATGAATTTTGATAAATGACGCGGTTTCGACATCAGCTCTAAGCATAAAGTGCTTATATTTCTATAGAAAACTGTTTTTCTTAATTAAAAATATAATTGATATCTAGGAAGAACTTTCACATTTGACAGTATGATATAAAATGAAATATGTCCTCAGAATTGTTTGTTTTAGTTGGTAACTTTCAAATTCTTAAAAGACATATGATATTCATAAAACATGGTAGAATTAGAGATAGTATTTTTAGTTTATAAAAAGCAAAGTTAAAGTTGTTAGGTCATCTAATATTAATCAAAGACTTTGAAGGTTGCAGACAAGAGCGACAATTTAGAATTACTTTCAGTTTATTTTACGAGTAAAGTAACTTATCGCCAATGTAAATCTTTGCTCGAAACAATCTGCTTCTTTTTATATTATGTTTCTTAGTTAATTTTCTTCGAAATGTTATTGGCATCCTGTTCACTGTCGTTTACTCCTTTCTCTTCCTTAGTTCTTTATTCCGAGTATTTTCTAGTATATCATTATTCAACACCAAAATGTCGTCATCAGGTACAAACACTACTAGTACTAATGTAGATGCTATTAATACCCTCAAATACAGTAGAATTCTGTTTATTCAAGTTTGGTGTTTTACAATGTTTTCTTTCGGTACTGTTGGCCATATATTAAGCATTTATGTGTTTACACGTCGTTCACTTTATTCAAATCCATGTGCAAAGTATTTTTTGGCGTCGGCAGTGGTTGGTCTGATTGTAGTTTATACATTTGTGCCTCTGCGTCTTCTCCAAGTTGTATATAAAATTGATGCTTTTGCGAGCTCCGATGCAATGTGCAGAATTCTATCGTGGCTTTCGAATTGGATAAAGTAATAAAGTTGTTTGTACAATATAAAAATGAATATTTTCTCTGTATTGTTTTAGAGCTCTACCATCATGGTTTATCGTACTTGCTTGTGCCGATCGGTTAGTATAACAATTGATTAACTAGGATAACTCGATATTCTAAACACAGTGATAGTTCTACCTTTCATCTTTCTACTTCAACTAAGAGTGAGGATATGGTTGTGTACATTTACCCACACTCACACCCTATTTTTTCAAAATCAATGATGGTTCGGTCAGTCATTTTTTTGACGTATATTTCCATTACATCCGACTATGTTTTCAAAAATAGGTCGAGTTCAGTTTGATTGATGGCTTATTCAGTTCTCTAAAAATTTGGTAGGATGCGAAACCAGAAGTTCTTCATTTGTTTTCATTCACATTTTGTAGTTCGTGTTTTTAAAAGACTAGTCTCTGTAAAACTTAATCAACAATGTTTATTAGTCCGTTTAAAAGTTGACTTTGACTGAATTTGTTATAAAATCTATTTATTTTCCATAGGTTTGTGTGCAGTTCATCGTCTGCTACCACTCGCGCGTGGAGTAGTATTCGTGTTGTTACTCGTGCTACTTTACTGACAATTTTGGTTGTTGGTCTCGCTGATGTGCATATTGCCTTCTATAATCGACTGAACACAGCATCATCATGTACCATTGTTCCAGGAACCTACACAACATTTTATGGCATTTTTAATTTATTCATATTCGGTTTGGGTCCACCTGTCTGTATGCTTACTTTTGGATTACTCGCCATTCAGAATGTTCGTCGATCGGTGAGACGAATTATACCTAATCATACTCCTACTGGAACTCAAAACCAATTGCAACACCGTCAAAAAGCAACAGATCGACAATTGATGCAAATGATGATTGTTCAATCTATGTTTTTCATTTTGACAGGAACGCCCAATTCCTTCTATTTTTTTTACTCTTCAGTAGTAAGTAATGTGGTGTTGGATGCTCTTCAAACAGCCAGACTCAGCCTCATTGCGTCTGTAACCACCTTTCTATCCAATGGTGGTGCATGTATGAGTTTTTATGTGTTCACATTATCAAGCCAGTTATTTCGCCGTGAACTCATCCGTTTATTTAATTGTCATCGGCAAATCATAGAAGTAATCACCGTGACTAGAAACAATCGAATACAACCAAATTGATCGATTCTGTTGTTACAACTAAACAACAAAGTACACTATTTATTCCTGCATAGATGTTGTTACGGTGTGTTGTTGTCTCTTCTCAACTTCTCTATGAATATTGTTCTGTGCATATTATTAATATCATTTATTCATCATTGTTTACTTTTAGTCCAGTCGATCATATTCCGACTAGTTTTCTGTTTGTATGCGTGTCTCTCTTTTCTATTTTTTTTGCTGTTGTTTCTGATGCAAATTTTAATTCTATCAATAAATACAGAATGAAATTGAAGATTGAATAATCTCAAAACAGGAACCAATAGAAAAAAATACACGAAAATAATGAGAAATATGATGGTTAACATCATAGTAGAATATCTTATATGACTGAAATGAAGGCTGGTTGCTTCTTTAGAGTCAATTGTTTTATACTTATTGAATAGCTCTTTCTTTGCTTTATCCAAATCTATAGGAATATTTCAGATGCTTTTAGATATAACAGTGAAATACAGATCGGAACAAGAAAAAAAAACAGTAAGGACGACTCACTTTTGACCCTACAATACGTTTATGTTAGAAATTCAAAAGAAAATGATGTATAAGGTTTTGTAGAAAAAAACTCACTTTTTTATACGAGTTATAACTCCAGTGGGTTCTGTTGTATAATGATGGAAAAAATGATTAGATACTAACAAACCAAATTTATCTTATCAGAAAAAGATCCTTTGAGTACTCGTCATAGTTGACTGTGTAATTTTTCAACGATACTCTTTCGTCTGCACTGAACTAATATATGGGTCAACTTTTTCGAGAGCATGGTGGTGTTGATGGATGTTCGGTATTCTCAGTCAGTCGATAAGACTGATTTTATTAGTGTACGGATTGGTACAAAATCTTTTTTTACGATTGATAAAAATGTCTGATACGAAAATTAGTTTGAGTTATGCTCAGATAGAGATTAATTAATATATCATCGATCAATAATCATGTCCTGTCCTACTCTATACTGTGTCTATAAATAAACGTCATTTCAAAAGTATAATAACATGTCTTTATTCACTAAACTTGTGTGAATTGTTCTCGTTTTACAACAGTAGCACTAGCTTCTCTACTCTGCTTCATTAAGGAGGAGAGAAAGCGAAAGATCGAAAACTCTTCTGATAAAATCCAGAAGGGTCTTGAATACGATTACAAATTATGATGATGACTGACCTGCATTTACAGATAACGAAACAGTTGTTCAGTATTTGAATCCACTTCAGAGCCGACGTACAGAAGATATAGCAATCATATTATGTCATGATTGTTCCATCAACTATTTTTACAAACAACATAATCTACATCACCGGGTCTCTATGAAATCATATTTGCTATTATTACTCAACGTATCCACGCTGGTACCTCGCTTTCATTTTTACGAATGTTTCTCAAAGGTTGTGGTGGATGTGCCATTTTTCAAATCTATGCCCTTGTTGCTCTACATCCGAGCCTCGATGTTGAAGTACACAATCTATTCAAAGCATTTCTCTGTGAGGATGAGTATAGGTATAATGTTGCCATACGTATCGAAGACCTGAAAGAAAATTTGAAACTATGACTACACCTAATAGAAACAGGCGATGTAGATTTTCTTTTCTTCATTTATATAAGATAGGTATATAATTGAAAAAAATTTATATAAAATTAAATCTGCTTGAATATAATTCTCATATGTAATAGATCTATAAAATAAAGAATGATAGTTAATTATTTTTTTAAACAAATATAATGAGTCTTCATTAGTGCAAAATTGATTTTGCCGGTTAATTCAAAATAAATTCATCTACACTTCTTTTAACAGCGAACACGCATTCAGTGATGCTTTTTTCTTATATATTACTTCTAAAAAAGTATGTTCGTATTTTACCAGGACATATTTATTGAATAAACTCATTGATTGATAGAATTTATTGTCAAATTCGTGCTTATTTTTTATGGGCATCCAATTGTGCAATATATTATTCCTTTACTCTTCAATCATTTCATCGTTTATGTCGCGTTGTTTTTCATACTAAACAATCAGTTCAATCAATACAACTCTATAAAATATTAATTTTCATTCAATGGAGTATACAAGTTTAAAACATACTTGTCTTAATGGTATTGTTATGGCATGATATATCTCTTACTATAAAGAATGCTGATTCTCTTTCATTTTATCGTGTACTACTGATATCGAGGGTGGGTGTGGGTGTGAGTGACGAAGAGACCAACGTGTGCCCTCTATGAATTCTCTTTTTTCGTTGATTCGTCCATGGAAGTTTAGTCGACTAACTATTTATCCATATTTTCCTTTCTTCGTTCTTTCGTATATTTGAACATGATAACGGTTTTGTACTACCATAGACTAAAATCAAGGAAATAGTTACGTTTGAATTCATTTCTTATTTATCGTCCATTTATGCGTAAGTTAGTAAGAAAATACGTCTGATTCTGGATAAGTTTTGATGTTGATCACGAATCTCATCTGCATTGTGGACCATACAATTAATTTATGTAAGGAAAATCAAGTTCTCGAGCGGATAAATAATTTTTTTTCTTTTTAGATCAATCTTGTCATAACTGATTTCATACATCAGATTTGTGATGATCATCCAACTCGTCTAGTATCGTATCTTGTAGGATAAATTATGTTTGAGTTCAACTCTTAGTCGTAGTTCCATAACTTATTCCGACTAAAAGATAAATTTAAGCGCAAATTTAAGCAAAAAATGAAATTCTAGCGTTTGATGAGTATGTATTAACATTTATTATTTCTTTCTAGATTAAGATGCATAACTCTACCGACCGTGTTATCGATGATCCACAATCAGATTTATTTGTTATTAAATCCATACCTGGTAAAGGCTATGGGATGTTTGCCAAACGTGATTTACAATGTGGTACAATTATTGTATGTGAAAAACCATTAATGAAATATCCAAATGGTTCGCCGCCATGGCTTCTAGAAGCAATCTATGATAAATTAGATTCAGAAACCCAACGTCGTATTCGATTTTTAAGTGCATCTAAACCTTGGAAACATCCTCTCGATAGTATATGTGAAACAAATAGTATTCCATTGGCTCATGGTTCTGAAGAAAAAGGTGTATTTTATTATATATCAATGGTCAATCATTCATGTGAATCAAATACATTTTGGATATGGTTTGATTATAATAATAAACAAGAAATGAAATTAATTGCTGATCGTCGTATCAAAGCTGGTGAAGAGCTTGTCTGTTCATATATAGGTAATTATATAGTTATAGTTGGATACACCAAAAATTTTTTTTTATATTTGAATGTTTTTTAAACTGATTTTTTTCTGTTTATTTTGTATATAGAACGATTTCAAACACGTCAACGACGACATGAATTTTTACAATATACTTGGTTATTCAAATGTCAATGTTATGTTTGTGAACAACATGAAAAAGATAAAGAACTTGATGAACTATATGCTTCTTTATCAAAAAATTATGATTATATTATGGATTTTGATTCGAAAGTATCAGAAGAACATATAAAAAGATTTTTAAAATCAGTAAAATTCGTACAAGAACATTATCATAATAGTTTAATACAAATGTTTTTGTTACATTTATGTATTCTTTTACCATGTTGTATGTTGAAAAAATGGGAAGATGCTTTGAAATATGCCAAAAAAGCAATTTTTCTTGGACGAATGATATATGATGATGATTATGAAAGATATTTAATAACAGTAAAAGATATAATTATGGCAAAAGTACCAATGAAACATCGTATTGGATTTGATAAATATTTAGTATAAACCTTTTTTTTCTGTATCTATAAAAATAGATGTTTTTTTGTATTTATGAAAATAGACCTTTTTTATCTTATGAAAATAAACGTTTTGTATCTGTGAAAATAACATTATAGTATTACGAATGAAATCTGAAAATACTAATCAGTACGATTTTTATTGTCTCTTACAAAACAGTAGCAATATAAGATTTATTCATGTCTTGAGGGTGTGGGTGTAATGAAGAATAACAGATGAAAACAACACCCACATCCGCCATCCGAATAAAAAGTTTTTTAAGTAAGATCGAAACTAGTTGTGAGAGTACTTTTTATATATTTTATACAGGCTGATATTTTTGTCTCGCGAAACTGAAACTTTTTCATTAAACAAATACTGTTCGAAAAATACAGAATAGAGCAAGAGAGGATGCGGGTGTGATGAAGAATAACAGGTGAAAGCAACAGTCGTACTCTCAAGACATAGATTTTTTCTATTGATACTCAAATCTTCATCAAACCTAGTGTCTTTGAAATTCGCTACGTAATTTACACGAAGTATGTGTATTTTATTTTGTTTTTCTTCAAAAAAATATACATCGCGAACGTTATGACTGTTAAAGATCTATTCAGACGTCGTGAATCAATATACGATGAAAATAAAATTTAAAAAGATGATGGCATCGAGTAAAGAAACAAATGTAGAATGCAACAAATCATTAATTTATCATTCAAATATAATATATTGAGTCGATACACAATATTTGCAATGTCGAAATGAACACATTATCATTATTACCTCTAAAGAATTTGCTAATCTTATTTAAGAAGTGAACAACTTGATGGTGAGTGTGGATGTGATTATTTCTCTCTCACTCACATCCACACCCTTGACAGAAGTTTTAACAAAAAACAAAAACATTTACAATAAAGGAAAATATTCATGAAAATTTATTGGAAGTACAAACGGCTCCTTAATATGAAGAGCGGTCAATTTACTACACGAGACACGTGTTTCATCATTGGTGAAATTATTTGTAACCAGTGCGAGGGATTTATAACCAACACTAAGATCCAATAAAGAAGGTAAATAACAGTATTTTTCGGAGAGAAATTGTTCAGCATAATCTACATGAGCACGATGAAGGAACAGCAAAACAAGATGAGAAAATATTATACATTTTCGCGGTTGTTGCTTGTGTTTTTGCGGTTCATCATTAAGTATATACAACTTTTTCAATAGAGGAAAACTTTGAGAGATGATTTTGAAGAAACCATGTTCAAAAGGACGAAAGTCAGCCATTATCAACGATTGAACATTATTAAATAAACCACCTTGAAAAGAATTGTTTAAAAAAAATAACATTTTGAATTGGTATGGAAGTGAATAGATGTGACATCTACTTTCGAATCTATATGGAAGTGACCAACTGGTGCATCTTCTTTTGTATTCTCTTGGAAATATTTCAACTTGTGAATAAACTGATCCATATTCTTTTCTAATGAAACTACGTTGAATATCTTCATTTGATGAAAGAGCAAATTCAATATTGTGTTCCGCTATGTATGTATCTATACTGAAACTAAATTTGTTTAATCGTGGCATATAAATAAGAATTGAATCATATAATTGAATACCATCAATATAATTTTTTTCAGTTATGATTGATAAAAATAATATCAATTCTTCAAGATTTATCATTCGTCGCAGTAATGGAATAATCAGATTATCATAACAAACTGTGCGTCGATACGACATTAATGAAAAGTATTTCAATTTGGAAAGTTTTTTCTATGAAAAAATACAAAAAAAGAAAACAAAGCATATTTATCTATTAAATTCACTGTGTCTTTTTCTCGAACAACAGTAATTGACAATTATACTCACTGTGTTATCTATAGTTCCTATTGTATTTGCAATTTCTAGGATATAAATAATCAATTTTGATAAACAGTTGAGACGTCCATCGAGTAAATAAAGACAATCATCGAAAGTCTTTATATCAATCACCAATTCAGTCAAAGTTGACGATGTACAATTCATTGATGATATCTCAAAAGTACAAATTATTGATCGCTCAAAGAATTCATAAAAATTTAACTTGACTAATCGTTTACATAGAGATAAAATCAACGCAAATATAATTGAAGAAGTTCCAGAAATTGATAGTGTTGTGTCATATTTAAAAACAAGTTTAAGACATGTAATTTGTTCACTAAGAAGTCTTCGAAGAGTTGTATTATCTTCAACTGAGAAATAAAAAAAAGAAAGAAAAATATTATTAAATAGTTTACCTGTTAAGTATTTGAGAAGAACTTCTTCTGTAAGATCCATAAGTAATAAAGAGTAAAGTTGAGGATAATCGATAGTATGAAGAACACGTTCGAGTGAATTTTGTTCAATAATAAGTTCATTTATTTGATAATGAACTCGAGGTAAAATATTTTTACATATTCTATCAAGAACTTTATCTTCTATTGAATAGATCCAATTATAAAATGATTTCATCATCATCATAGAAGTCATATCAAGATTATGAATATAAAATGGATCAAATATTAATTGATCAAAACGTTGAGTAACATCCACGAGTGAATAGAGAACATCAACCATATTTAGTTTGTTAAAAATTATCAATAAAATTTCATTGGGCAAATCAAGTATATTGAGATGTTTCTTATTTGAAACATTCATACTTGATTCATTGATTTACAGTGTATTAGTTTATATATACATGTCTATTTTTCTCATTGCCGTTCGATAAAACAATGAAGAATAAATATTCACGTCATTGTGATACCATTTAGCATAAAGTGGGCAATGTTCATGATATTGTGCACTAGTGAGATCAAACATGTATTAACGATTGCATCTTACATTAAAAAAAATGAAAATAAAAAAAGAAAATATACAAACATAGTATCAAATTTAAGATACAAACTGAACCTTAAACAAAAAATTTATTTTGTTTTAAGGTACGGTTTGTATCCTAAACTTGATACTATGTTTGTATATTTTGTTTCGTCTACGGGTGGATCGATTATTCGCTGAATACAGCTGATATTAGTAAACAAGCGAATAATCGAGCTGTTGTTTCCGACCCGTAGACGTATATTAAAAAAAGTTTTATATTATTAAGGGTTTGGGTCTATAATCTTATTGAACTTGCACGTTTCTTCTTCGACCTCGTCTGGTCGGTCTTCTTTTTCGTGATAAGCTGTTATTGCTTTCATCATCTGATCAATTGTATTTATGTTCATCTCCAACTGAATGTTTCGATAGTAAATATACTAAGAACAAAAAAAATAAATAAATAATTTTAAAAGAGTAAGTTTTACTTGAGAACAGTTGGTGGTAAAAATACTATTTGATCTAATTTGTCCGTTATTGAGCTTTGGTAAGCGCTGAAACAGTTCTTCACACATAAAAGGCATAATAGGAGCTGATAATCGTAAGTCGTTATGTAAGCACATGTACAAATTACATTTTATTGTCGTTTGTTTTTCTAAATTTGGTTGTGTTGTATGCATATCTCTTTGAATACGTTGCTTATAAAAATCAGAAAAATCATTCATCCAAAAACTAAACATAGCTGTTGTTATTTTCTTGAATTTATATTCATTAAAACTAGTTTGACATTGTTCAATTGTACAAGTAACGCTCGTCCGATGACTCGCTTACCTCTTTCTCGTAGAAATGCACCCTCTTCATATTTACTGGATAAACAATTGAAAACCTTGCTCTCGTTTGTTGTTCCTTACTCTTAGCAAATACTCGCATCCTATTCAGCGGTAAACGCAGATTAAAACATATTAGAGCTGTCGGCATTAATGGCTTCTCGAACTAGTCTTTAATGAATAAGTGAAGTGTTAGCAATCTTATACGCAAGAAAGCCAGCCGATTATGGTCGCCATACTCTGCGCTACAACCAGGGGAACATTTGGATACCTATAAAAATGCACTGCCCAAAAAATGGATTTCTATCAGTCCACACCACTTTTTCCAATTCAAACTCCCCTCCCCTTCAGTAGTCGGAGCAAATGTGGCGCACATTCGAAGTCTCAGCATCGAAATATCTCAAGAAATGTCTTTTCCCAAAAGCTGAGTTTCGATGGTTTTTTGACCTTACACCCATACCCACCCACCCCTAGCCGTGGTGACCCAACTGACCTCAGATTCGAACTCCCCGTACAGAAATACCTCTAGAAAAGTCTTTTTCGAAAAATTATTTTTCGATGTTTTTTTGACCCTACGGACATACAAGCAAATAATTTATGATTACTGAACTCTTCTCTACGAGAAAGAGAATAATTTAATCGACTTAATATCCATAAATCACATGATTTTTCTGTACCAGTAAGCTAAAAAAAATAAAATTTTTTATTTCATTTGAAATATCTTCTTTATTACTGTGAATTTTGCTGGTGGTTGAAAACACTCTAGATCGTTTATATCTCAATTTTTTGACATTGTAGATTGTATAATTACCCAAATTTCATCACAAAAAGTCCGAGCTTCTTCAAGATTAGATTTATCCAAATTAATATACTGATCTAAATGATATAAAGAAAATATATATAAAACATTTAATCAATTTAAATAACCTTTAGTAGAATTATCACAACAAGCAAAGCGTAATATATCAATTCTACATCCTTTAATGCAATATGGATAATCTTCTTTTGAAATTTTGAAGTTTTTCTGATGACATACCATGAATAAGATTAAGTGAATCAATATCATGTTCTAAACTTTGTGACATTTCACGTTTACTTGCATCCTCAAACATTGGATGAAAATAAATTTGTGTAAATGGTAAGAACAAAAAAAAATATTTTTGAAAGAGTAAGTTTTACTTGAAAATAATTGGTGGTACAAATACTATGTGATGTAATTTGTCCGTTATTCGGCTTAGATAACCGTTGATGGAGTTCTTCAGCAAGGTAAGGTATGATAGGCGGCATTAACCGTAGGCCATGATTTACACATGTGCACAAAATAAATTTGATTGTCTCTTGTCGTTGTAAATTTGACTCTGATGAATACATATCGTTTTGAATATATTGCTTGTGGATGTGGGCGGGTATTCTATTCTTTAGACACCCACACCCACACCCTCAAGATGTTCATCGAATAATCTTGTTGTTCTTGCCGACGCGTAGATATATACAATCCAGTTCGAACAATCCGGCACGGAAACGGCCGGTTCCGTGTTATTCCCGAGATTTTATGGAAGCAGTATTGCCATCTCGAGGATCGGTGAGGGTAGGTGTGAGTGTGATTGGGATGCATAGAATACCCACATCCACATTCACACACCAACACCCATGGACCCACATTCTCACACCCACCCCACCCTCATAAATATTCAGATATAACATCTGTGTTTAAATTTTTTTCTTTCAAGATCTAAAGCAAAAAAATTCATATTAAAACAAAATGGATCAATTACTTTAAAAAATGATAAAATTACCACGATGATAATATTGTTTGTCATCTCTTTTTCTGCTGTTGCTTCAACAACAAATGTAGTTAATCTACGTTCCAATTCAATTTTTGAATAATAAAGAAAGCGTGAAATCATCGATCTTGTCGTATCTTACCTGACTGTTCATACTGCTCTTGTTCAATTAAAGCTAATGTTTGAACCTAAATAAGGGTGTGGGTGTGGTGTGGTTACAAATATTTTTATCTGAAAATAAAGGTGAAATAAAAAACAACAAGTGTACCTAGGTATACCATACTATGGTAAATCAAGTAAACTACTCAAATCAAATATAGTATACGAATTAAAATGACGTCAGTGAAGTAAGCAGTCGATTCAAGTATTTCCACCGGTGATTCGCCTATGAACCTGTCCTAGTCGTTCCAATGCTTGCTCTAAGCACAACTCAACGAGCTCTACGAATAGTCTGCTCAGGTTATTCGTAACTCAAAATAAGTTTTTCTGGTTTACAGATGGCGCCACCCAAACCGAGAATAATTTACTTTGAGCTCCGAAAAATCTGAGCCCACCATTTGATAGAGCTCGTTGAATTGTGCTTGGAACTTATCTGAAACGCATAATAGACGAATCGGCTGCTTACTTCAGTCACGGGAAAAAGAACTAGTTATAAATAAAAGTATGAGCAAATTTTTTGTTGATTCCATAATTTTTTCTGTTTGTGAAATAAGTATCTGTGAACTATTTACAAATTCTTCGACAAATCAATCTTTTTTCTGTGTCTGACATATCCTAACTGTAATGAGACCAGTCAACAATTAAATTTTTTTTTCATGGATAATTGATTATTATATTTTGCTAGCTCAAATAAAACGGTCATTACAATGTAGAATATTCTTTAATAGTAAAGATCATCAAGAGAGAAAAAAACTTTGAAATAGATGAGAGTTGT
>CAJNOI010000091.1:171596-215587 GCA_905250115.1 Adineta steineri
TGTTCAGTCTATCTGCATTTTTTCTTATATATATAAAATAAAACACATACAGAATGAAACGATTAGAAAGTCAAATTGCCTGTATGTAAATATAATTGAACGAGTTCAAAAAAGAATGTTGATATGCAAATACAGATGATATGTTCTTCGTTATTCTTCTTTTGTTTTTACTACTATGATATGTATATATATATATACATACACATATCATTAAATTTGCACACAGACATATGTTATCATCAATCTATGTACTAACAGTGGCCATAACAAACAGGTGAAGTGTTGATTTAAATAAGAAGAAAATGATATGTCTCATCTTCTTTCTAACTCTCTCTCTCTCGCTTATCATATAGTTTAAACACGCACACAAACACATTACATTCTTTATTACACACACGTGTTCGAGGTATTCTATCGTTTATCGTACGACTAGTTCATTTCTATCATTGTGACAACAACAAATAACTAATTATTCAAATAAATACAACTTTTTTGTTGGGTAGCAATTATATAAACAATGACTGTGAGTAGATGTTTAGGAAATAAAATGATCTTGCTATATTATTTCTTTATAAATATTACATAGGAAAAAGATAACGAATCTGTCTCATGGTTTGTTCAATCATATTATAAACCATATGTTGCTACTGCTATACTTTCCGAACCAGTTATCGATCAAACTAAAGTATGTTCATTTTTTTACATCTGTTTTATACTATTTTTATATTAATCCATTGTAATTATTAACTTCTTCTCATAGGTAAATTGAACAGAACACAACGTTCATTCTTTTCTGACTTTTTTCTCTGATTAGTCTAAGAGTAAATAGACAAGCGTGCTTGCACATACATATATATATGTAGAACATTTTTTTTCTCATTCATTTTCTCGATGGTGTTCATTACTATCATCATAATGGTAAAAGTAATATTACTTTCCAAACGGTTCAATATAACACGTTAAAGTAGTTTTTTTCTCTTTCATTTAACATGCGTCGCACATACACGTAGACGATCTATTTCATATAGAATTATCTGTATTTTGTAAAGTTATTTTTATATGAAATATTTTAGAATTCAATGACATTGTGCAAAGTACTCTTATATGGTTTGAAACCAAGTGATCTTAATTATAGTACTAATAGTAAAGTAGCTGAAACACCGCTCGAACGTCAACAAGAATATTCATTATTAACAACATCATCAGTTCATGATATGCCAAATAAATCATCATCGGAAACTGATTATCTTAATTTACACATTAAACCTATAGCAATACCAATAAATTCAGTAAGAAATCAACAACTATTTTTTATCTAACACAAATTATTGATAAATTCGTATTTTAGCATTCTTCACTTAGTAGTGATACTGCTCATGAATCAAGTCCAATTCGTGTGACAATGCGTGAAACATCTCGAGGACGTCATCATATTTGTGTTTCGCAAACTTTATTACGTACACATAATAGTGATACTTAAATTAATCGTAGTTATATTATATTAATAGAAAATGTTGTGTCTTAACTGTGTGGATATATGTGTTATTTTTATTATGATAACGAAATGAAATAATTTTCTTATCAGCAATGCTATGTAATCATTTTTGATTAAATAAATAACAAATCTTTCTTTCTCTACTGAACTTATATTCTTCATCAGATGAGAAAGACGCATTGTCTTAAGTGTTTCGAGCTATTGTTACTTCCTCATCAGTTTTGCATATTCTCATATGTCAAAAACTCATAAAAAAAATCTATATTCATTTTTATGGATAATTATCTATTCAAGAGAGAAAGAAGGAAATTAAACATGCATCAAATGACAATATTAGAATAGTTCTGAAGTTAGATGTTGGATGAATTTTCTATGAAGAAATAATATTCATCAGTCTTTATGATTTATTTGCCATTTTCTTGAGCAGTCACTTTGCTAATAATATTAATTAAAGAAAAATTTGTTTTTGTTTAATATATTCGATATATTACTAGAAATAGATACGAAAAGAATTAAATATCTTTTCTCAAAGACAAGCTAAAAATAGAATTGGTCATACAATACAGAAAGCTCTTGCATATTAATGAAAATAGAAGTAAATGAAAAAGTAATTTTACTTCTTAACATCTCATCTATCCTACCAACAAATTTAATGATATTCTCTTGTTTTAATTAATTTTGATTTATCATGATTCATGGTCTCTGTTAGTAAACCATGTATATCATTGACACAGCAGAAAATAAATGTATTAGTGATTCGAAAAATCAACAATTTAAAACATTCAGAATAAAATATAAAAAAACAAATTTTTATGACTTTCCGCTCTCGAGATATACATACGTCGAAAAGCAAAGAAAATTTACAGAGGAGTACACAGATAACATACTGCAGATCATATTAATAAGACATGTAATACAAAATCATTGAAAATACTTTTGATAATTTTTATGTTCACAACAAAGTCAATCACAGAATATCAATAGGTATTGTATGATTTTTCTATGTGTAAAATACCTTGTTGTTGTTGTTTTCGTCATAATGATTTATCATATCTTTCAATCAGAATAAAATCTAATAATATTCTATTTAATTAGAAGATCAAATCTTTCTGTCTAGTATATAAATATATATCACAAAAGTATTTCATCTATCAAAAAATGCAATCATCATCATGGCTTCTAGGTCTTTTTTTAACGATTCTATCGATTATTTTTCTTATATTAAATATTATATGTATTTGTATATATTGTTTTCCAATTCTTATTGTTCAAAATCTTCGTACATCAAATAATTTAATTACAGTTAATGTATGTCTTGCATTAGTATTATCTACAATATATTGGACATTATATTTTTCATTTGAAATATTTCTAACTAATTTCTTAGAAAATCAATCAGATTCTCTTATAATTTATATTCAAACAACAGTAGATTGTCAAGCAACTTTTTCTCTATGTGTTCTTTCAATATATCGATTTTGTAATATTATTTATGGAAATAAACCTTGGTTTAATAAGCGACGTTCAATGATTTTATGTTTTGCATTTCAATGGGTTATAGCATTTATATTACCTATACCAATTTGGTGTATAAACAGAAAGGTTAGTCAATATAAATTTCCTCTTGGAATAGGAATTTATAATTTATGCGTAATTGCTATTTTACCTACACTATTTGTTGCAATTATTAATGGACTTATTTTTTCACATGCGCATCGTTCATCAAGACGTGTTCATTCAAATACACTAACAAATTCTTCACGAATCAAAACTCGAAATCATCATTTATTGAAACGTATGTTTTGTATATTAATTATTTCGATTATTGGTTGCACACCGATTTATATAATAACTTGTTTACAATCTCTGAATATTTTCATATCTACAATAATTTATGAAATTCTTTCTTTTCTTCCAATATTGTCTATATCAATTATTATTGGAAATCTTTTTCTATATAATCATTCATTACGTCGTT
Source organism: Adineta steineri (assembly GCA_905250115.1). Taxonomy (NCBI): domain Eukaryota; kingdom Metazoa; phylum Rotifera; class Eurotatoria; order Adinetida; family Adinetidae; genus Adineta; species Adineta steineri. The sequence continues at coordinate 175,070 of CAJNOI010000091.1, forward strand.
ATTTAAAATCGAAATTTTTGTAGACATAGCATTTAAAGATAATTTATTCAAATAAATTCTTCATAAAAAAAACATATGAGATTTATGATTATAGTTTTTTTGTGCAAAAACAAAAAACGAATTAAGAATTTTATTAAGACACGCAACGGAAGAACGTTTCTTTTTTCCTGCATATCATTATGTTCGATATAAACAGAGCAAAAACAAAACATAAACCACGAAAACAAAAGAAGATGATCGATCGGTCTAAGTGAAACAAAAATATAGAAAAGAAAGACATAGAAAAATAGAATTATGGCTGTTTTATGATAAATTAAGTCGATGAGATTGTTATTGGCTCAGACATTTTTGTTGTTAATGAATGTTCTTTCGATGATGTTAATATTTTATTATCTGACATAAGATTATTCGTATCATTGTGTATTGTTGTAACAGATAAAGGTGTTAAATATTTCCAATGATTATAAGGAGATTCAATAGATGAACCAATACCACTTGATGAATGAGATGATGAGCCTGTACTTGTTGGCGCTGAATTATCATTTGTTTGTTGATGTGGTATTGAATTAATCAGTGGACGTGTTGAATCATTTGATAAATGCGTACAATAATGTCCACTACTACCACCACCACCACCGGCTGATGATGATGAAAAACTTCGATCACATAAATCTTGTTGTTGATCATCTAGAAAAGATTTATTGAAGAAAAATAAAAAAAAAATAATTTTCAATCAATTACATACTTTCATTAACATTTGATGTTGTTACTGGTTTGGTTTTTATATGTCGTTGACATGTTCCATGATGAAGAAGATGATGATGATATTGATGAAATGGTGTTCCATTTGTTTGTGAGGATAAAACAATACCATTTACTTTTTTATTTGTTGAATTATCTGATTTATTCAAAGTTGTTTTTAAAGGAAATGTATCGGATGGATAAGTTATCATACGATGATGTATTGGACATGCTGATACATTCGAACGATCACTTGTATAACCAAATAAACCTTTAAATAAAAAAAAGTAAAGAAATAATTAATATTAGATTTCAACGTATATTCTTAATTAATGTCAATCTAACTCATCCGATATCACACTATAAAAACCTTGGAAATATTCTATATGTTATGTAAACTATGAATTATCCACGACGGAATATGTCTCATTTCTCGAACATACTTGGCTGATTAAATGCACATGAATGTTCTTCATATTGACTATGTGGACCATAAGGTGTTAAAGTATGATAAAAATTATCTTGTGTATCAGTTGTCTTTTCATTATCTAAACGATTCATTGGATTTGGATTTAATCTTATCGTACCATTATCTGTTGTTGTTGTTGTTGAACTATGTGGTATAGCTGTTTGTCCATTCCAAAGAATAGTTTGTTTTGAATTTGTTGGATAAGCAAATGGTATTAATTTTCCATCAACAGCAACAACTCCATGTTGTAGACAAGGTGTTGTTGCATAATCAGGATTTAAACTCTTATGTAAACCATCACAATAAAATTCTGATCCATTTACAGATTTAACATGAGCTTAAATAAAAAAAAATGAAATTAGAATCGTTTGTTTTCTATTCTATGAACAAATTCTATTATACCGATAAATTTTTTACGTTGAAATATTCTTAATATACACATAACAATAAGAATGATAATTAAAATTAATAATATTCCAGCAATAATACCAATAGTTAAATAAAGCATATCAGAATTTTTTTGTCCTGATGTTAATGATACTTGTGATGGTGTCGCTAAATCATGTAGAATATGTGTTGGATTTCTTATTTTAGTTATATTTTCAAGAATTTCATCAAGATTTTTCATGGAATCTTTTGGATTATTATTTGAACGACGTTCAGTAGTAACTAGACAAATAGAAAAATTAATATATATATATTGAAACTTTTAATTAATTTACATGATGGAATTGATATTTCAATTGAATTACTCATTGAACTTAAACCACGATTTGAATAAGTAGCCATACGTAATTCATATTTTTCATTTGTTTCTATTGGTGATGATATTGTATATGTATCAATTAATGGATAACGTAAATTTGGTATTGTTATTGTTGTATAATTTACATTTTTGGAATTTATTAAACGATAATAAATAATAAATCCATCAATTAATTCACTATCAGAATCATTTATTTTCCATTTTAAACTAATATGTCCATCTGCTGTTATCCAAGCATCCGTTATTTGTGGCATTGGTAGATTTAATTGGTTCGAAGGTTTAACTATATATCGTTTTGTTGGACTAGACATTATTTGTTTTCCATTTGTATCCAAAGCAGTTACACGAAATTTATAAACTTGATCAATTTCAAGATTTGAAATAATACCGTGAGTAACGGATTGATTATAGATTTGATTATCTGTTATCCATGAAGTTTTCGGATAAATTAATCGATATTGAATTTGTATATTAGCTTCAACTGTTTCACTAGTTTTCCAAATTATTTCAACAACATTATTACTTATTTGATTTATATCAATTATTTCAAGTTTTGATGCTAAATAAAATATCAATAGTTCATATGAATTCTTGGTACATGTTAGTTAATTTTAGAGTAGCCTAAAGGGATGACGTACGTCAGTTGTAATCAGTTTACTATCGTATGAATGATCTAAGACAAATAATTATTTCATGTCTGATGACGCTGAATTCTCTCTCTGTCTCACTCAAAGATTGCATTAAAAAAAAAAATATTTTACCTCCACGAGTTGATGATGATGATGATGATGGATGAGTTTGTTTTTCTGAAAAAAAAAGATCGTTTTAGGTTTTTTTCTTATATTTTTTATTTTTAGCATTCTACACTTTAACAAAAACAGACAAAACTAACCAGGAACATTCACTCCCAAACCTTGTATATGAACATAGCATTTAGCTGTATTTGTTCCAAAACCAATTTTCGATGCAACACATTCATATAATCCACTATCAGATTTTTGTGCTGATACAATACGTAAACCACCGGATGGAAGCATTTCATAACGACGCATTAAATTTAATTGAATCATTTCATTATTATGTAACCATTGAACAGTTGAACCTGTTTGAGTTAAACAATGTAATTGAATTGTTTCCCCTTCAAATACAGTTATATTATTTGGTCCAATAACAATTAAAGATTTCTTCGATGGAACTTCTTGATCCAATTTTTCTAGAAAAACAAAAAATTGAATTAAAATATTTTATCGATAAAAAAAAATATCAAATTTACTTTCAGATTTGGTATTATTCGGAAGAATAAGTACAGTACTTGCTTGTGCAATACCATATGGATTTCGACCAATACATTGATAAATACCTGCTTTAGCTTGATTGAGAGATAGAATACCGCCTGAAACAAAGGAAATAGAAAACTTCATGAAATTATCCTTGAGATAGCATAAAGTAAATCATAGACGTTAAAAATTGATGAAGTCGACTACCTCTCTTTCTTGATACTATCTTATATAACTCGAAACTTCCGGATATCTATTCTTCCGTTAAATAAAATATTTTTATACCTGTAATAGGTGATCCATTAATGATAATTTCTTCTCCATTATATAACCAACTAATTATTGGTTCAGGTCGACCACGAAATCCACATTTAATCGGTACACTTTCTCCTTGATTTATTTGAATCACGGAATCCGGACGTTGAATAATTTTTGGTGGTTCTAAATAAATATGAGCAATTAACTTTTATCTTCTCAAATTTTTTTTTTCTTACCTAAAACTTCTAATAAAGCAGTATAAGCTATATCAGATTGTCCAGTTGAACTTGTTGCTCGGCAAATATATGTTCCACGATCATCCATTCGTATATCATATAAATATAAAGTACCATGTAAAACTTGATTTCGTTTATCTGGTAATACATCTCCATATTTTTCCCATTCAACATTTGGTTTTGGCCAACCAGCAATAACACATTCAATAGAAAAATTATTTCCAACCAAAACTCTATTCATTATTATAATACATTATTTATATAAATACAAAAAAAAACTTTTTTTTTTAATATACCTGGAAGCAACAGGTGGTTTATATACAGTCGTTAATGGTAAACGATCTTTATCATTTAAAGGTTTCTTTAAAACATGTAATGTTGTTATTTGACTATTATTTACAATTTGTTCGGTTAAGGAATTTTTAGCTGAACATCGATATTTTCCTGCATCGGATTGATTTATATCAATAATATGTAAATTTCCACTAGGTAAAATTTTATATCGATCTATAGAAATATCAAAAGAAAAAAAATGATTTTTTTCTCAAAAGTATTCGCATACTTGAGTTAGATTCAATTTGTATAGGATTATTATCTAAAGTAAATAATGGTATTGGTCGAGGATTTCCATTAGGTAATTCACATGGTATAACAGCAATATTTCCTTCAGTTAAATTCATAACATTATTTTCATTGATATCTGTTTTAAAAGGATCCAATGCTAAAAGGAGGAAAGAAATGGATATATCTTTATTGAATTAAATTAATTCTTTTTAACTGACAAACATCACTTTTCACTATGAACAGATGGATTATTTAAAGATATATGCATGCATACTCCACATGTCAACATTTAAGTAAATTCAATTGACAATATTCAACTCATCTCTTTTTACTATCAAGCTGAGAGTAAAGAGAAAATGGACACTTGACCCTTTTGTCTTTTAAAACATCTGTATGTTCATAATTAACCAGTTCAATCTTTGACTAAGTATGTTAGTAAGTATAATGATGTTCATCAATGTTTCGTTTCACATCATGATTAGCTATTGAACAAATAGAAGAGAGAAGGCGTATATATTTTTCCATGTCTATTGGCCTCCTAGCGTGAATATGTGACGCCCATAAATAACTCGGATGTTTGCGAGTGAGAGGCGCCGGTCATCATCATCATCAATATATGAACTTCAATTTCCGACACAAAGAGATAGGATGAACATAGAAGGAAGACAAACCTTTCCTTCTTGTGCTAAGTGAATTACAGATAAAATAATATCCGGCTTAATATATATATACGTGCATGACCGATGATTGTATATGTATAAGAAAATAACAGAAAGAAACATGAACAATAGTTGATCATTATTCATTTTGATTTTTAACATTGTTCATTAAATAATACACGAAACAACATTTATCATCTTTATATGTCGTAATATAATTCTGTCTGCGAGAATGATTATATGTATAGATATTCAATCAACACAATCGAATAACTTATGTTGCCGACATGGGAGAAAATTAGCTTGATGATATTAGTAATGAATAGACGCCGACAGATTCATATTAAAACATAAATCTTGTTTTCGATAATTATAGAGACTGATCGACTATTTAGTTGTCTACATAGTCGTTCTATTTTGTGTTCCTCCGCCTCTTTCTTTTAATCATAAGAAGAATGAATGAATATACGGTAAGAAGACCTACATATCTATGTATATATATATATATATACACATTAAATTAATGATCACCCATTGAAGATAGAATTCAACCTCCCGACTGGTCACTTATCTTCTCGCTATGCTATGTGCTATGCCATCATATTCTGATCGAAATTGCTTACGGCTGATCTTGACCTTTTTCTTCTTCTTTTTTTTATGTGCAATGATTTCATCAAGACAAAACAATGATGACAGAATTTCTACTCATGGGAAATCCTAATTCTTCTTCTTCTTCTTCTTCTTTTTTCTTCTTCGTCATCGTCTGGTCATAGTCATCCCTGAAGCGAGATAGACACATATTGAACGGTGACATTTTGCTAGATTGTTGATACATAACCTATCTGTTTAACATATATATTATTCGTAAGCAAAAAGATAAGAATGATGATCTATTGTGTATGCGATACAAGTCAAGAATGAACTTCCGATGTATGAACAATAAGTTGCGTAAGATTAAGCAACAGAAATCATCGAACTAGCTATTCTCTAATTGCAAGAAAAAAGACGTCATGTGCATATACTCTCAACACTGAATTGTTTACATATTCATATATCCTATTGAGATTTCTGATTCAATTTATATTCACTTTTACTCAAATAGAATAAGAGTCTATTTAGATGGCTACTCATGTTCTTGATTATCTCGACAAGAAACTAGAAAATAAAAGGCGAGAGCATCTCAAGGCAAAAGCTTTTCTTTTTGTCTGTCTGTTTAACAATGTTCTACACGTATGTGTATATGTGCGTGCGTGTGTATTTAAGGCTCGAAAAAAAAGCAAATAAAGAACTCTTCGATCGGATCGAATCGCCTACGATTATACACTTGACAGCATCAAAGCATACAACACACATTCAGGCTATTTGATATTAATAATCAAACTATAAGTTTGCCATTCCTACCGGACAGGTCATCAACTATCGTCTCTTTTGTTTCATCGTTTGTAGAGTGCAGACAATCGAGCAACAATATATATATATATGAAGACAGAGGCGAAATGGAATCAAATTAACTATAGTAGCCGATACTCCTATCGTTTTAACTGAACAAACGATAGACCATTTTGTTTTTTAATGGATCATGAACAATGATACTAGTGACTAGTACTGCTATCGTTGTTGATCATTATTTTCGTATACAACTCAAATGAAATAATAATTAAAGAGAAGTCTGACACCTTTCTTACGAACATTTAATGAAGCGTTTAAAATTATATCAAAAAACGATAAGAAAAAGGCCAATAGACTATTCATTTGGGTACCATTTGTCTGGATACAACTAAGATTATTCTCCGATTGAGACAATTAAGAAAGTCGGCAAAAAGAAAAAGAGACATCACCTTCGTATCTCTTAATGAGCTATTGTGACAGGTCTTATATGGACATATGTGTCTGAGTATACATGCATATATCTTGACAGTGATGCGACAAGATGTCGGTTAGAGTAAGATTAATATTATGAATAAACATGAAAGACTCACTTGGTAAACTTAACATAGCTGGTTCACTTTCCAATAGACCATATTGAGTTGAAACAACACAGGCATAAGCACCTGGTTGTGTATATGCAGTATCACCAAATTGAAATATACGTAATTCATTTTCATGCATTTCAATTATAGATGGATTCAATTCAATACGTTGACCAACATGAGTCCAATAGGAAACAGATATAAATGGTGTATCATTACTTTCACATATTAAATGTGCTTCAGATGATGATGGTATTACAGCTGTTTGTGGACGTACACGTACTTGTGGTAAACCATCTAAATGAAGGAGAAGAAGGAGAACATTTTTTTTAATTTTTCTTAAATAAATAGTTTTTTGACATACCAGTTATATTTAAATAAATGTATAATACGAGAATATAGATCAATTTCATTGTGCATATTACATTATAAAGAAATAAAACAAAAACAAAGACATCTAGAATTAATAAAAGTAGATGATGTAACATATGTACATATGAAAAAAAAAAGAGTAGAAAAAGAAATCTTCATTAATACACTTGGACGCATCAATTGTTCAAACAAATGAGCATCCAAACAGTAAGAATAATAACAATACCAATTCTATTCGTAGTTTTAATGAGATCAGGTTGAACGAATACTGACCGCCTACCGTCAGCTGTTCATTCATTCAGTCTTGATACGTATAAATACAAAGAAGAAGAAAAAAAAAGACATAGACAGGCATGTAAAAGAAGATCAGCGGTGTTATTATTGATAGTCGGGGCATCTTTCGTGTGTAATTACAAGAGTAAGAGTAGTAGACAATGATCATCATCATTATGATGGAAACATCTTTAAGTGAAAAAAAAAAGAATTAAGGCAAGCCGAAAGAAGGAAGGTGGCTACTCTCAAACATTGTTCAAATAGAAAGCGAAAGAGAGAAAGAGAAAGAAAAGCGAGAAAGAGAAGGGAGAGAGAATTCAACAAGTCATCATCATTTTTCTTTGCAATGCATTCATTCTCTCTCTCATTTTTTTCTCTCTGTTCTCTTCAAAGACTGTTCATCTGACAGCTCGCTGTTTTCTCCTTCTCTCTTTCTCTCGTACAATTTGTTTTAGCATTTCCGCTTATACTCTCTTATTCGTCTCATAGTATTCGAGGACATGCAAAGGTGAACAAAAATAGGAACTCCACCCCTATCGTCACAACAGAAGCACATCATCGTAGCAGTTACTATGCGAGACATATGCAAGAAGTAAAAGAAAAAAAGAAAAGGAGGACGACACACACAAGGAAAACGTCAATTGGGAATTACGTGTCGATGTTTCGGCTGAATATGCCTTATAAATAAATAAGCAAAAAAAAGAGAGAAGAACAAGGAAAAGAAGAACATTTCAATGATCAATAAAACTAAAGAAATAAAAGAAATGTTTCAACACACACAACGTTCCGTTTTTTTTATTATTTTTCTTTTCTCTCTTCATGTCGAAATACGATGGACAAATAAACTCTTTTTGAGTAGATACATGAAAGTCGCCATAGTAAACACCTCACATAAATGAACTTTCAAGGCAAATAAATCATCTTTGCCGCCAACAATCTTCATCTCTTTGTACACAACACATCATACATATCGAATAAAATACAGAAACAGAAAAGGAAGAAGAAGAAAAAAAGAGATGCGATCATTTCTCATGCATCAAATAAAATATATTTGTGTACGTATGGATATATGCTAAGATTACTATCAGTCTCTTCAATAGACATGCAATTGAACAGTTCATACATACATACATATATTAAAAAAAAAAGAAAATCAGATGTGCTATATAGTCAATCACTAAAAGAAATATATTAGCGGTCTCAATATAGGAAAATAGAAAAGAAGACAGTAATTCAAAGAGTTGACCGCCAAATGTTCTCTTTACGATTAATCGGACACTGAAATCTGTTAAAACTATTTCAATTAAAAGAAAAACAGTTATCCTTCAATTGAACTATTTTAAAGAGTACAAGAATAATAGATGTGCTATATCCAATTTGATAAACTTTTTTCTAAGCTTAAACACACGCACATCCGCTCGTTAAAGATAATGGCTGGTGACCTTCATGTTATCAATAATATCATCGCTTACGTTTCTACAATACCCTTGCTATATATATATATACATATGTATATATGAGTATATGTATATGTGTGTGAACATTATACATATCAACCAAACCTAGATAGGATAGATGGAAGACTCTAATCAACAACATCGATGAGTAGTAGTAGTACGTTGTTTATAGCTAAAAGATAGATAGAATGATAGATACTCACTCTCCTCTTCGCTTGATGAAATAGTAGTTTAGATCAAGATTTTTATCTTTTAGAAATAGAACATATGTTTTTTTTCCAATACGATGATAATAATAATAATGATGATGATGACAACGATGATGCGTAATCATGAACAAATTGCGCGATCGATCGATTGATCGCTAGACGTATATTCGATGCACTTCTTTTTCTACTACTACTACTACTACTACTACCACTATTCGTGTGTCGCAATCATAACCACTCCGTTGTTGTTGACCACCGCCTTCAATCAATGTGAACAGAAGGTAGCCATTAGACGACAGAGTAAACGAGAGAGTGAGAGGGGGAGAGTTGCATTCCCGTCAATTGAATGAACACATTGATGGTTTTATTGAAATCGACAAGCAGCCAACGATACAGATGGCAAAATGAAGACGACGAAGAAAAAGAAAGACGATGATGATGATGATGATGACGATGATCAAGTCCTTCGTCTCTTGATGTGTATGTATGTGCATTGACCTGTTTTGACGATGCACTGACAGAAATGACAAGAGAAGAAGCAAAAAAATCGCTCACTCGTTCTACGATCAGTGTCGCTTCCATACGTATGGTTGAACACAGACAACTGTAAAAAAAAAGAGAGAAAGAACTGAAGAGTAGAGAAAAAAACGGAACATTGTGTTTTTTCTATCCTTATTGCTATAAGATCGATCAATCGATCGACAGTGGGCTTATCTCATCGCCGTTTTTTTCTTCTTCTTCTATCGATCTAAGTAATGTATATAATAGAGTACTAAAAAAATAGAACAAGAAAAACGACTAAGCGAACAAGTCATAATCAATTCATAGAACAGTTGATTTGTCAAAAAAAAAGAATTGCACGAGAGAAAAAGAAAATCTTCTTAAATGATCGAAATTACAAAATATAATACATACAATCATGCAGAGATTTCCTTGAAAATCGTAAAAGATTTTTCTCTTCTCTCTATAGGTACCACTTTCTATTGTAATATTCAAGGTTTTAAATATATGTATATATAACATTATCAATATGTACACGCAATCGGTGTGAAAAGCAATTTGTTTCATAGAAAAATTTAAACATATTTTATCTAACAAATTTGTTTTTTTTTCCTTTCTTCGTAATCAAAAAGAAAAACAAAATTGACATATACACAATTTTAGATTGACAGATATCATTGCATAATCGTAACAAATGCTTAGTCGCTAACTGGTATGTTCCTATTCCCAACCATCCGTTTTACCCCCCTAAAAAAAAGAAGGAATTTCCTCTTTTGAGAGCAAATGTCACTATTCTTTTCTTTACTTTCTCTCTCTCTCTCTTGCTTGCTTTATTCAAATAGGAGGAAATAAAAGATTGTGTCATGTCAAAAAAGAAAAGTAACGAATGATTATTAGAAATTGTATTTAGTTGTAAATGAATGATGTAAGTTGTCAATTGAAACATACGTATATCAGAAGTGATAAGCACAAAATATAGAAATGTCTAATGTTTTGTACATACACACACATATGGATCATCGGATGAACGCAATTTATCTGTATATGTATATATATATATATATATATAAGTATGACGTAAGAATAAGAAAGTGATAGGAGTACAGTTTAATCCGACGGCGAGAAAAAAAAAGAGGAAGAGAGATTTGGCAAACAAACAAATAAACTATATATATTTATTCATAAATAAATATGTATGTAGTTTATAATGTAAAGAAGATGGATATTCAAGGTTATTGTTGTTGTTAGTTATGAAAAAACAATAATAGACCTATCTACCCCCAACAGATCATATTCCGTTCATATCAGCCAGTGAAAGTCAATCACAATGACTCTCAAGTCTTATTAACGTTGTCCATATGATGATAGAAAAAGTTCAGCTGTCATATCACAATGATCAATGAGAATCTGTCACTCTTCTCATACCTTTATTAATCGATACATAAAGACAATGGACAAGGAGAAAGAAAAAGAAATTAGTCTATTTCAAGGTTATTTTAAGTAGACATACATATGTTTCTCAGTCAGCATATTTTATTGTCATTCTTAAGACAACAGATTTTTCTCAAGTGGCTACAGGGAAAAAAAGTATCACCGCTATTCTATATTTTTGAACATCAAACACAATTGGAATAAGTCTTACAGGTGTTTGTTCTATTTAATTTAATGAAATCTAATTGCAAAAAGAATATTCATTTATTCCCTATTAGAAGTTCAATCGGTCATATAAAAAAAGTTCTTACCCTTCAATAATCGAACATTGATCCTATCAATTTTCCATTCACATTTGAATAATCAACAGACTTCTATATTACTTCGCTTGCTCTTTTCTCTCTCTCTCTCTCTTCCTTATTCAATCCTTACGGTTATTTACTTTGTGAACAAGATAGAGGGCACGGCACGGCTCAAACACTGAATACGGAAGACTATAACAATAACAATAAAATAGAACGTGAATGAATGTATATGTATATATATATATATATATATGTGTGTATGTGTGCTCGCTAGTAGGCGGGCAAGCAGGCAGAAAATGATAATCGGCAAGGGGTGGGTGAACTTTTCTTCGTGCTCACTATTGCTTATAGCAGCATATGAATACAGCAGACCATTATGAAATGTACACGCATGTGCATGTTAGTACAAGTGACTGAAATCTCACGAAAAGATGAGAAGAGTGAATCTCTATATATAATAGTGAGTTTATTATGCTCCTTGATCATCTTAACAAGAAGTGGAATTTCAAGCTAAATGATACTCTCATCTATATCTATGTATCTCATACTTGTGGAAGAAAAGAATGAACAAAAAAAAAAAGTTATAGTATACACCTTGTGAAGGACTTACTCGTTTAGATTGATAATAAAACATGGAGAAAGAAACCATTGTCCTAGATAGTATACTTCCGTACTTGGTTCTAGTCATTTTCTTTCTTCTTATTTAGTGTGTGTTTCATCTTGAATGACCAACAATATCTGACAGGATAGAGAGGAAGTATCCCTTTCTCTGGTCAATGCAAAAAAAGAAGTATGTTTGAAAATGATGCCTATGGGCTACTATAATTATGTCATCGGTGGTAGATTGAATACAGGAGAGAGAGAGACAGAGAGAGAGAAAGAAGGAGAGAAAGAAAATCTCTCTTCTCTCTAGATTTTTCCGATAGAGACAATACATGCTGAGATGATGAAAAGACATCTAGGCAATCATTATTATAAATTCGAATACAACAAGCTGATACCGCCATCCTGTCGTTTGTTGTTTAAGGTTGACTGCGTCTTTTTTTCTATCTGATCGGTCATCTATCTGCTTACCTATGTCTTTAAATCTATTGAAGATAATCAATATTTTAATTATTTATCCTCAGTTGGATACTAAACAAGAAAAAAACAGGTGTCGAACAAAAGTGAATGATGTTCATTATTGAATCCTTGATCAATTACATAAGAAATCATTCATCGTTCAATACAAGTATATATGTGAAGTATATATATATATATATATGCATTGAATTCAAAGTCAAGAAATTCGAACTACCATATACATATGAAATGAAAATAGCTCCGATAAAAGGTACAGTGGCAAGAAGAAAAAAAAGAAAAGAATATGAAACAAAAGACATTAGAACTTTTAATATGACGCAATTCTTTTCTCTCTAGAGGAAATTATATTTTAAACCTGGTTAGCTTGATTAGAGTTACAAAAGAAAAAGTTGCCCGGTCCAATTAACAAAAGCAATATATATATACATAGACTAACTATCACACTCATCGATATGAAGCTAATCAAAGTATGTAAAAAAAGACATCGTATTACTTTTAAAAATTCTATATTCTAATGAACGTACGATCTTTGTTTGTTTGTCTTAAACAAATTTAGTTTAGAAAAAAAAAGAAGTTCATTCTTCATTTTTCATAGAATAGTAAATTTGTTCTACTATTTGTTTTTCGAATATTATGAAACTTCTATTCTCATTTAACTTTGCTTTCAACCTGTTAATGGCATCTTGTATGATTTCGTAATCAATAATATAACCAAAGTAACAGAAAGCAAAAAAAAAAGAGAAATGTCGCGCTTGACCGATGTTTTAAGAATCTAGCACGCACGGGTACATACAATTGAGCCGGTAATGAAATCATTTACCATTTTTCGGTTAGAAGAGTATGGATAAGCATCGAACAATTGATTCACGATACGATCAACCGGCGACATTACATCGTACGACATAGTGAAAATGTAACAATTTGCATTCTATTCAGAATAAGGGAGATGTAGAAGAAAAAAAAGCCGTTCTAAGTCGCGGACAGAATGTCAAGTAATCGTCATAACTTATACATAATCGATACGGTAGACTCTCTTGAGACAGATAATCAAAAGTATAAATAAACACGACTAAAACCTATTTATTGCACAATAGATAACGAAAAAGAAAAATAAGTAAAATATGAAAAATTTGTTAAAAAGATGAATAATTTAGAATCTATTTATGACAATTTATGCAATTTTTAAAGATTCATTTAATGATATGTCAAAGCTCAAATTACATATTAAAACAAGATAGACAAGATATTCACTTATGAAAATCGATCGGTTTTTGTCTATCTATATTGAAAATAATTAGTTTTCTTATTAAATTCCGCCCAAAAAAATCGATAAGAAAAATACGATAAAAACCTTATCTATTATTGCATGTTCAAAAAAAAAGAAATATCAATTTCACGACATCGAATAGAAACAAATTCTTTCTACACACACAAAAAACTACTACTGATCTTACCTGTATATTATCGCATGCTATGATTCGAAGTCGAATGAGGAGAGAGAAAGTAAAAGAAAATGTATTCGTTCTTTTATAAGACATGCAATGCAAAAGAAGATAGAAGGATAATGGGATAGAAATACCATACTGATGAATTCCATCGTAAATGGAATTTCACCTTGTATGACTTAAATATATACTCATGCATCTGGTGGATCGATAAGCGGCTTTAGTAACAATGCCTACCATCATGACAATTTACAGATGTTTGTACGACTAAATATAATATATTAATAGTGATCGTCGAAGAAACTAAAAGGTCATTGTCATGTTTTGTTTGCTCAAGAGAATATAACAATGAATTGACTGATCCCATATAGTTGTCTGTATATTAAAATGAACTCTAGAAGAAAACGAATGGAATAAATCGACATTTATTTTTAGGGAACTCTCTCACACGCGCGATCGACTAACGAGCAATTAAAGATGATTAGTTGACTGATAAAGAGTGTGAACGACAAAGTTGACGAATATAGACAGACACGCACACAGACGAGTGTATGTTCAAGAATGGGTGACAACAACGACGAGATTTTTTTCTTTTTTGTCTTTGCCTCTCTTCACGCCATCGATTCATTGTACATAGATTAACACGAACATGTACCATTGACACTTTTCACACATCTACACGCATATATTCATTCATCACACACACACATACACGCTCGCTGTGGAAATCCTTGTGGAAATCATCTCTATTCTCTTTGTTTGACCAACTGTTCTAATGGATATTTCTCGTTCGATCATGCCTATCGAATTATTCAAGCTTCTATTGCATTTATATATATATATATATGGTTACGAAATATTCATGCAATCTTATGTTTCATGAGAGACCTTCGTATGTGTTAAGAGGAACAAAATTGAACCTACTATCATTACCCATCCATGCTTTTTGACTACATAGAATATATTACACTTCGCTATTGATTAAAATGAACACAGCAGCGCAAATTGTTTGTTCATACACCGAGACGAATAGAAGAGAACTGTTAAGATGATGATGGCGTCGTTGTCGTTGTTGGCGAACCATTCATCATCGTCATTCGAACGTATCTAATTGCGAGGGATGGCGTGTTGGTACTCAACTGTCCATCTTATAATAATTACATCATAGAAAAAAAAAAAGAAACAATAATGCGAAATAGAAAAGAAGAGTATGTATACGATACATAATAATGACTTGAACAGCTTACGATGAAGGATTTTCTCATCGGGCCTTTTATCCTATATATCCGTTTCTCTTTTTTTTTCTTTCTTATTTCTTTTCAAATATGCTTATTGTAAAAGAAAAACAACAACTTAGAGATTAGCTTCTCATCTTTTTCCGCAGATATATACAGATAAAGATTGTAAAACTCATATAATAAAAACCTATCCACATATGCGCCTAAGGCAAACCGACAATAATTTCCGTCCTTGTCGCTCGTGCTAAAACAATTAAATGAAAAATGTATTGCTTGATGATTGTCACGCTAGTGAGAACATGCCTCGAGCTGTTCAATATTCATCATATAAAAACTATAGGTACATTCAATATCATACATATGTGATTTAGTATAAATAGCAAATTTATCTTTTATTTCATTGTCAACTACTCTGTGATCTTCTTTTTGTCTACCGATTGAATATAATGTTCAAAATGTGTTAGTGATCAGTTTTCCCGTAGGCTATATTCATTGACAATGACCTTTTGCTTGAATAAAGTTCGTTTATATTAATGTATCTATCATCATATATGCTCTTTGAACGAACAGCTAGAGAGAGAGGGAGACAATTTAGGTAGGATATATAACTGATATCAGTTGTTTTCTTTGCATAATGAATCAATTTATTTTCAGGCAAAATTCATGAATAAACATATACAAATATCATCTTTGCCCTCCCTCTCTCTCTTTTTCTATTTGCATGATAATACAATATGTTTGATTGAGAAAAGTAGAGGATCAAGATTTCAATTATCAACTTTGATATAATGAATATAAGACTATAATATAGTGTCAACACTATTTTTTCTATCTAAAGGGAAATATGCTTGAATGAAAAACAAAATTGATTATTTGTTTATCATACGTACACACACAACAAGCAGATATTCAAATATATAGCTATGTGTGTATTCTATTATTTAATAGAATGTTTTCATATCATAAACAAAACAATCGTAATTGGTAGAGACAAAAAAAAATTCTTATATTGTATATAAAATAAAAACACATGTGTAACGTGTGAATTGGTTTATATAGAGAAAAAAAAATTGTTTGGGAAAAATGATTTCATATGTATACACACTTGTCTTGTGTCAAATTTTTCATTTTCAACTGATTAATTCAATTTAAAAGATGTATAGGAATCAAAAATATAATTCTTTTGAGAGAATATGTATGTTAATTTTTACATGAATACATGAAAGATTAAATTATCACGTTTCGTTTATTATAGACGATGTTACGTGACTGTATGATCATATTCAATGGCTTCATTCATTTCAACGATGAAGCAAAACTAGATCTAATTATTAATAGTGATGATAGACAGTAGTAAAATAATGTTTTTTCTTTGTAAGGCTACGGTTTTATTTGAATAAAAGTGAATTCTTAGTATTGATACGACATATATATATAAGAAAAAAAGATTGAAGTATCATTAAGAACTAAGATATGTTCAATTTCAATACATGTGATCTATTGTGTTGTTGTCAAGATTTCGAACTATTCGATAAATGTAAGAATCACTTGAAAAGTTTCGTCAAAAAAGAAAGAATGAAAGAACATTTTATGTATGTATATTTCTATAATGAAAACTTATAGTTTTTGTTTTATAATAGATCATTAACTTCCATTATGAAATTGAACTAGTATATTACTTCTATTTTGTTATATAAAACAAACATTTTAACAAGAATCTAATTTAGAAATTTAAGTTCGGTTCGAAACGCTCACGGGACAAATATAAACTCGATGCTTGAAAGTTCATATCGTTAAAGGATATATATTCTTGATAGTTTAATTGCTTTATAATAATGTAAGATGTTTTCTTTCACTTAGTATCATCAAGAGTTTGTTTTTTTTGTCTATTAATATATTCCATTTTAATATATATATATATATATTGATGTGAAGTGCATTGGTAGTTCGAGAGCTTGATACTTATGTCGGATTTTTGCTGTTTTAAGTTTTGTTGCAAATCATTAAAACAATTATGAACCTTCCTTATGCTTTCATACACATGATAGATCGTATAAAAAAAATCGATAAAATCAACCATGATGTATATATATATACGTATCGATGTATATGACATTGAAGAGTTTGTAAAAAATTTAGTTTGATTAATACGATACACTCATCGAGGAAATAAAGAAATATATATTAAAATTTTCTCTACTGGAAGTCGAAAAGCAATTATTGAACATTGAAATATGTAAATCATTCTTTTGATGTATTTTGAAAAGCATTATTTGCAATAAAATATATAGTCATCTATATACAGTGTTTTTAATAGGAATCTGAAGTAAAATACCTTTCGGCACGTCGAATGTGTAGCCAAAGTACCATACCGTGCCAAAGGTCAAGAGAATACAGACAAAGATTTTACTCTTCATATATTGTCATGAAGAATTAGTTCGATAGAAAAAATAATGTAAACGAAGTAAAACATATACCAACGATAATCATAATAAATACAGTTGTTTGCAAGAAAATTTGGAAAATATTTTATTTTCAAGGCAGCTATTTTTCTACTGTTACAAATGGATATAAAACTGATTTTTCCAGAAATAAATCCTTGAGAGACATACTACATGTTGTATATATAAAATTGTAATTTGTTTCCCCTTTCGTATTTTTACAAGTCATTCAAAAGAATATGAAATTATACTATTGTCTGCCGCTCTTCGTGGGCTAACTACCATATTATAAACTAATTCGAAAAGCACTGGTATAGGAGAAGATATTTGTAGAAGAAGGTTTCCAAGCTTTTTTGCAAACAACTGTAAGAAATAAATATGCTACGATAAAAATGGATTGAATAACCTGTTTAGTAAAAAACAATAATCTCTACGACCAGCAGCAGATAATAAATCTCGAAGAAGAATGAACTATCTTAGCTCCAACCACAAGTAAAAAAGTAATTTATGAATAAGCTATAGTATAACCAATAACCAAAGTACTTTTTCATTTAACAAAGTGCCATCTTGGTACTTTATTTTTTTCAGCAAACTACCAAATACCGTGCTTTTTCAAATTTTACCGTGCCGCTCGCACTTTGCTAACCCACTCGACACGCGCTATTAAAAACACTGATAATTTATATATGATTATTTAATAATTTGTTAAACTTAAAATCTAATCATATGATCAACATCAGATATTTGCAGATTCTACTTTCAATCTAGAATAAAAAGACGTTAGTCTCTAGCGACATCTTTAATATTAAATATAGAGAGTCATGTTTTTTTGTTTACTTGAAATTTCAGTTGATAATATCTTTTAAAACATTAGAATATTTAATTAAAATTAAAATAAAATACTAAAAGGAGGTAAATCTCATTTTCTTTCCTCACGCCTATCAGTAAACATTTTAAGTAAAAACTAACAATTGATAAATTCTGGAAATGGATTCATATAACAGTCTGTTTATTTTCGAAGTTTAATAAACTACCCTTTTGATATTATAGTTGTAGCCTACAAGAATAAGAACAACAAAGGATGACTACTTTTAATGGACCAGATTATTTCTGGAAAGGTGCTCAAACACTTAAAGTACCGATGGAATTATTTAAATTAAATCGTCAACGTCTTTGTGAAGCATTACGTGCTCATCGAACATTACCATCGGAATCATTTGTTTTTTTACAAGGTGGTGCAAGTGAAATGCGTTATTGCAGTGATCATGAACCATTATTTCGTCAAGAATCATATTTTCATTGGGCATTTGGTGTGATTGAACCAGATTTTTTTGGTGTAATTAATGTTCATAATGGCGAATCAATATTATTCATACCACGTTTGCCATCATCCTATGTTGCATGGATGGGTAAAATCAAAGAAACTGATGAATTTAAAAAAATCTATCATGTTGATCATGTTTATTATGTTGATGAATTGGAAAAAGTTTTTAATGAAATTGTTGGAACATCGAAATTAATTCTGGTATTAAATGGTTTAAATACCGATAGTGGAAAAGAATCGAAAGCAGCTAGTTTTGAAGGAATGGACAAATTTCATGTTGATAAAACAACATTACATCCAATTATTAGTGAATGTCGAGTTTTTAAAACGGATTTAGAATTGGATGTTATGCGATATGCTAATAAAATTAGTTCAGAAGCACATAAATTTGTTATGCTCAATATTAAAGATGGTAGGTACAGATTTTCAGATATTACAAAAAATGATTATACATTTTAGATGTAGAATTTTCGTAAGTTTATTTTTACTTACAGAAAAAAGATAAGAGATTGAGATAGTCACTTGACATTGGTTTGATTTCGATGAATTGACCTTTTTATTCAATGTTTCATCGTTAGTCAACAAATAATAAAGTTTAGAGGAAAATATTAATTTACTAATTGAACTTTGGAATCAGAGTTTTAATATGATTAATTTCAATAGAAAGTAAAATTTATTTTCAAGTCTAGTTTTATCCGTAAAAAAATAATTGATAATCGTTGATCAAGCCCCACCTTATATGATAACTCACTATTGAAAATATTTTATCTATCAATTTCTATTTTCTTTTACAGGAATGCATGAATATGAACTTGAAGCATTATTTCAATATTATTGTCAACGTCATGGTGGTATGCGTCATATGTCTTATACTTGTATTTGTGCAACTGGTGAAAATCCAGCAGTACTTCATTATGGTCATGCTGGTGCACCTAATGATCGTCAATTAACATCAAAGGATATGTGTTTATTCGATATGGGTGGTGAATATTATTGTTATGCATCAGATATAACTTGTGCCTTTCCAGTATCTGGTCATTTTACCAAAGAACAACGAATCATATATGAAGCTGTTCTTGATGCAAATCGTCAAGTAATGAAAAGTGTTCGACCAGGTGTATCTTGGACTGATATGCATTTAATAGCTGAACGTACACAACTTGAACATTTAAAAGCTGCTGGTCTTATTCAAGGTGATATTGATGAAATGATGAATGTTCGTTTATGTTCTGTATTTATGCCACATGGTCTTGGACATATGATTGGCATTGATACGCATGATGTTGGTGGTTATCCTGATCCACAAACACGTTCATCATTACCTGGCTTAAAATCATTACGAACAAATCGTTTATTACAAGAACGTATGTGTTTAACAATTGAACCGGGAATTTATTTTAATCAAGGTTTAATAAATAATGCATATGAAAATGAAGAATTTAAGAAATTTTTAAATCGTGATGAAATCAATAAATATTTACATGTTGGAGGTGTACGAATTGAAGATGATATTGTTGTTACAAATAATGGTTGTGAATTGTTAACAGTTGTTCCACGTACTTGTGATGAAATTGAAGAATGGATGAAATATAATGATAAACAAGTTATTGACAAAATTGATTATAAATTATTTGATGAATTAAATAAAAAACATCAATATAAAAACCAAGATTTAACAGTAAAAAACAAGTAATACTTCAAAAGTAAACGAATGTGTAATTTTTATCAGTTATCTTTTTTTTTTCTACAATCAAATTTTATGCCTTTGTGATTTTGAATTTAATTTGTTTGTTTTTTTCTGAAAGAAGTTTATACATATATATACTCTGATTTTGATTATTTTGCTTTTAGATATAAGATATTATTTATGGCACATATTTGGAGATATATCGATACTAATATAATGATAATTTTTGATAAATATCATATTGAATATTATATTTTAGATTGAATATTCTAACTATTTTCAATCATCATTATGGCTCCTCCTGCTACAGGTAGTGCAACGACTAAAAAGTCAACAACAACAACAATTAAGACGACGACAACGTCAAAAGCATCGTCTTCAACTGGCAAATCAGGTGGTGCATTGAAAAAAGGCAAAAAGAAAATCGCCGCTGCTCCACTTAAATCGAAAGTTGAATCAAAGAAACTTGTCAATCCTTTATATGAAAAACGAGCAAAGAATTTCGGTATTGGTCAAGGTAATAATATAAAATCAAAATTTCTTTTGTTTTTTCAGTTTAAATTTGTCTTTAAATAGATATTCAACCAAAACGTGATTTAACACGTTTCGTTAAATGGCCACAATATATTCGTGTTCAACGACAACGTAGTATTTTACTTAAACGTTTGAAAGTACCACCACCAATCAATCAATTTACTCAAACACTTGATAAACAAACATCAACACAATTATTTAAATTACTTGAAAAATATCGTCCAGAATCACGTGCCGAAAAAAAACTTCGTTTAAAACAACGTGCTGAAGAACAAGCTAAAACAAATAAACCAGATCGACCAACAAAACGACCAAATGGTCTTCGTAGTGGAATGAATACCGTTACTTCATTAATTGAAAAAAAGAAAGCTCAATTAGTATGTTTAAACATCGATAAATTATCTCGATTTATTTTTATTTTTTTCTTATAGGTTCTCATTGCTCATGATGTTGAACCAATTGAACTTGTTCTTCATTTACCAACATTATGTCGTAAAATGGGTATTCCATATTGTATTGTTAAAGGAAAAGCACGTCTTGGTCGTCTTGTTCATTTAAAAACATGTTCATCATTAGCTTTAACTGATGTTAATACCGAAGATAAATCTGGCTTAGGTAAAATCATCGAAGCTGTTAAAACTAACTTCAATGATCGTTATGATGAATTACGTCGTCATTGGGGTGGAGGTGTTTTGGGTAATAAATCTCAAGCACGTATCAACCGACTTGAACGTATTAAATCACGTGAAGCAGCACATCAAAGAAATACCTAAACAAATCAATTCAATGTGCTTAAAACAACAGCAACAAGAAGATTTAATAAATGAAAAAAAATCTAAAGAAGAACTTTTCTTGTTTTATTTTGTGTGTTTTTGTTTTGATTATAAAAAGATCAGAATTTTTCGAATAAATCTACACACACAAATATGAACTGAAAAGATAATAAAAATAAAAACTTAACATTTTATTTTCTCTTCATTTATTTAGATAAAATAAAATATATGAACGCAGGAGAAGACAAAAAAACATTTACTGCACAACTAATTTAATATACATATATTAATACAAGTGGAATACTTCTATTTAATTTTGAATGTAATCAAAATTTGATAAGTCGACAGGAGATAATTTCCTATAGAGAGAGTTCCAATGAAATGTTAGCTCAACGATTTATAACAGTGCAAAAACAAAATATTTACAATCGACCTTTTTTTCCGATATTTTCATAAAAGAAATTAATCTTCATTAGAATATAATAAACTATATTAATAAGAATGTACAACTTTTTTTCTTTTTTGATAGACAATGAAATAATAAATCTCATGAACTATCTATATTGGATCATGAATTCGATAGAATGCTTCTACTTGTTGTTTAAGAGCTTATAGAATATAGCAAATTTTCTATCGTATCTCTAATATCAGTTGAAAGCATGATGGTTCTTGATAGGTATAGTACACGGGGGCGTAAGTCAGGTGTCAGAGCGGGGGGGGGGTGTATGCAGGGGGGCGCAACCCTAATTTTTCTATTTTAATGGGCAAAAAAAGTGAACTTTCTAGAAGTAGGGGGGGGGCGCAAACCCCTTTTTTCCTATTAGTTTTCGGAAGCAGGGGGGGGGGGGGCGCCGCGCCCCACGCGCCCCCTCCCCTATTTACGCTCCTGATAGTACATACCATATTTGATGAAATAAGTCTTTTTCATACTTCAGTAAAATCTAGGTAGTTTAAATAGGTTTCGTTAGCGTTAGATAAATCATATGCAATATAAATAAATTCTTTTTTTTTTATATTTCAGATAAATATTCGAGTATGTTTTTTTAAAAAAATTTCACGATGCAGAAAAAACGCGTTCAAGTAAATAAATAAATTTAATATTGAACATAAACCCAAATTTTTCTTTAGTTATCATTTCTTATACGAAATGAAAATGAACGTCTGCATCGTGGTGGAATCAATGCATTGCGGTATGATCCAAAGAATGATCGACTCTACACCGCTGGACGTGATTCAATAATTCGAGCATGGGATTGTAAACGTTATGGCGTATGTTCTTCTTTAATCAATAAAAGAAAAAGTTCTAGTTTTTATTTTAGTCTGATATGTATGAATATTCAATGGAACATCATACCGATTGGGTAAATGATATTGTTCTTGTTAATTCTGGCAAACATAGTAAGAATATTTTTTAATACGAAAATTAACAAATAGATTTTTTATATTTTGAAATATTTCAGTACTTTCAGCATCAAGTGATGCAACAATTAAATTATGGAATGCACCAAAAGGAACATGTATGTCAACATTACGAACACATAAAGTAAAAATTAATTGAATTCGATTTTTTTGTTCTAATAAATTTTCTTAATTAAGGATTTTGTTAAATGTCTAGCCTATGCAAAAGATAAAGAACAAGTTGCAAGTGGAGGTTTTGATAATAATATTTTCTTATGGGATATAAATGTTTTAACAGCTTTAACTGCTGTAAATAATACTGTAACAAGTAAATATAAATCATTTATATTATCGTTTATAAAAATACGAAATTTTTAGCTTCAACATTTACTGGCAATGAACATTCTGTATATAGTTTAGCCATGAATCCATCGGGTACAGTTTTAGTTAGCGGTTCACCAGAAAATGTGGTATATTTATTTTATAAAAAAATATTTTCATTCTCACTACTAATTTTTTTAGATACGTGTTTATGATCCGAGAACATGTGCATTATTAATGAAATTAAAAGGTCATACAGATAATATTCGTGCATTAGTTCTAAATCGAGATGGAACACAAGTATAGAAAAAGAAATTTTGTTTTGTTAAATAAAAACTCAATAAATTTTCTTTTATTCCTAGTGTATATCAGCTAGTTCTGATCATTCGATTCGTATATGGTCACTCGGACAACAAAGATGTATTAGTAAACTTCAGATACATTCAGATGCTGTTTGGACATTATGTGTATGTAATTAAAAAGCTTTTTTTCTTCTGATTAATTTAATAATATTTTATAGGTTAATGATACATTTACAAAACTTTATTCAAGTGGACGTGATAGAAAAGTTTATGTTACGGATTTAATGGATACATCAAGAAGTGTTTGCGTCTGTCAAGAAGCAGAACCTGTTCTTCGAGTAAAACAATCATTATTCATAGTCTTGATAATATATTATATTTAGGTTGAACTTGGCAAAGAACAACATCAATTATGGGTTTCAACAACCGAATCAAATATACGTTGTTGGGTAATATAGAATTATTATTGAAAATAATTATGCAAAATTTATTTTTTTCTATTAGAATTTAAAAGATAGTCATGCAGCATTAACTCGTACGAATTATTTTGATGGTGAAGTGATATGTAAACAACCAGATATGATTATACAAGGTGGTCCAGCACTTAAACATTATCATATCTTATCTGATAAACGACATATTATTACAAAAGATTCAAATAATAATGTTGCTGTTTATGATGTTCTACAAGTAATTTATCTAAAACGAAACATTTATTTCTATTCACATATTTATATTAATAGGCTCGTATGATAGAAAATCTTGGAAAATGTGATTATGAAGAAGAAATACGAAAACGTACAAAAACTATTTTTGTACCTAATTGGTTTAGTGTAGATCTCAAAGTTGGCGTAAGTCGATTTAGAAAATCCATTGAAAAAAAATAATTTCATATTTTAATTAGATTTTAACAATAACACTTGAAGAAAGTGATGTTTTTGCTGCTTGGATTGCTGTCAAAGAACTCGTAGATAATGGAGCAACTGCAAATAATAATGAAGTTACTGATCTTAAAGGTAGATTAATAAAAAAAAAACAACTGATTTATCATATTTAAATTTTATTTAGAAAATTATGGTGTTTTAATGTTACATTCACTTTTCGAACATTGGCCTGTAACACGACAAGCATTAGGTATTTCAAAAAAACAAATAACATTGATTTATAATACTCTTTATTCTAGAAGCAAATGATGGTTATGCAGAACGAATTCGTTTTGATAATCTTTGTCATTTACCTGGACATACACCTATTTTTGTTGGGTATATTAATTTTGATTAAAATTCGAATTTTTTTATTTAAAAACTAAATAGAGAAATTGGTGGTCGTACACTCTATCGTTTTCGATGCAGTGAAGCAGGCGGTGATCCTGAACAAAGTTTTCTATATGAAGTTTTACCCCAATTTATTTCAAATGTTATTATTAAAGTTAGTTTATTAGAAATATTTCATTTATTTCTAATCATCTTCTGTTTTTCGCTTTAGCATCAAATTCCTCCACTAACAAAAATTCCATTTATTCTTCATCATCAAATTAGTAACACAAAATATAACAAAAAGTTATTATTTATAATCCATTTATCTTGTTTTTAAAGTATATGTTTTTTTTTAAATTTATTTCAGAGATCGTTTATCAGCAAGTGATATGATGATTGTACGAAAAGTTATTGAATATATTTATGAACGATATGTTCTTAATGAACAACAACAGCAGCAACAGCAACAACAACAACAGCAGCAGCAACAACAGCAACAAAATACATCTGTGACAACAGCTGGAAATGGATTAAGTAAATTATTTTTTATAATATTGAATGAAGTCTTACTTTCTTCTCTGAAATAGATCAACATGAGAGTAATGGTGAACAACAACGTGAATCAGATATTAGTAAAAGTGTTGATCATATTGAATTATTATGCCAAGATCAAGTATGAAAAATATTCTTATTTATTTTTCTAAAAATATTCGTTCTTTTTTTTTCTAGATTTTGGATTTATCAATGGATTTACGGACTGTTAAACATTTTATGTGGAAAGGAGGTGGAGATCTCGTTTTATGTTTTCGTACAAAATCATAATCCTTTTCTTTATTTTCATTGTATCATGATTTTAATTTTTGTATATTTCGGCTTCTTATCGTAAATTCTTTTTTTTTGCTTAAATTGAACTAGTCATAAATTTGTATGAATTAGAGCAAAACATTAAAAATAAGAAAAGTGACAATATTAGAATAATTTTTCCAGATAATCATTGTATTCGAGTATCGAATAAATCATGGCGAACAATATGATACCGGAAACAATGCTTATGTCAGGTAATTAAATGCAATCATTATTAAATTAACAATGAGACATAAAAGATAGATTAAATCTGAATTACGATCTTCAAGTATAGTGTGAATATTCGAAATCTATGATGAAAAAAACTTGAAAAATTTATTGTATATGTTGTCCATATTTTCTATCTACATCATTCGAATAAACAACGCTATAACTCTAACAAGTAACGCTCGTCCGAGCACTCGCTTAACTCTTTCTGGTAGAAATGCATTTTCTTCACATTTACTGAAAAAACAAATGAAAATCGTGAAAAATTGATTTGTGATGTTTTTTGACCCCTCTTCACTCGGTCACCCAATAGTTCTCAGATTCGAACTCCCCGCATCGAATTACCTATAGAAATGTCTTTTCCTGAAAATCGGTCTTCGATGTTTTTTTGACCCTGCGGACACACAAGCAAACAATTTATGTTTCTAAGACTCTTGTCTACGAGAAAGAGAATAATCGAAACTTTGTCAAAATATCAAATATGAAATCATTGTTAATAGAACATTTGAGTTAAAAGAGATCATATAATACTATGTGTATCTACATCTGATTCAATTTTTGATAATAAGAAAGGATTTTGTCGAAGATAATTTTTTTATTTATCTTTATACAATCAGTTTAAATCCATTGTATAAGAATTTTTCAATATATTCTAGGTGTGACAGTCGATTTTCCTTATAAACCATATCCATGTCAAATAGCAATGCTTGGAAAAATAATAAAAGCTTTACAACAATCGAAAAATTGTCTTCTTGAATCACCAACAGGTACTGGAAAAACATTAACTTTATTATGTGCTGCATTAGCTTGGCAACAAAAAGAAATTGAACAAATACGATTATCATCATCAGTAAACGATAGTACAGATAAGCCAGCAGAATCAACAACAACAACAACAAAACAAACACCAATTTCACGTATATTTTATTGTACTCGTACACATAAACAACTTGAACAAGTTGCTAGACAACTTACTCAAACAGTTTATAAAGATAAAATTCGTATGACATTATTATCATCACGTGATAATTATTGTATACATCCAATTGTATCTAAAGGACCAAATAAAAATTATGAATGTCGTAAAGTAACAAGACCAGATAAACAAAAATTTGGTCAATCAAATTTTAAAAGTGAATGTGGATTTTTCGAACGATTAAAAGGTAAAACAGCTAGCGATTTTTTTCGACCACTCGGTACAAAACAAATACCACGTGTTTTTGATATTGAACAATTTAATTCATTTTGTCAAACAACACATGCTGTTTGTCCATATTATACAAGTCGTTTATTAATCAATGATGTACAAATAATATTATGTCCATATAATTATCTTATTGATCCACGTGTAAGAAATTCAATGCAAATGTCAGTTAATCATTCAATTATTATTATTGATGAAGGTAAAAAATAATTTAAATAGAAAAACAAAAATTCCAATTTAGTTTTTTTTATTTAGCACATAATATTGAAGATTGTGCACGTGAATCAATGAAATTTGATATGAGAAAATATGATTTTGATTTAGCATTAGAAGAAATACATATGAATCAAAAAGCACTTGAAATGGCTCAAATAAAAGCTGCACAATTAATTGTAAATGAAACAGGTTTTTCTGCAACACAAGAACCAATATGTGATACACAATTAAATTCCACTCAACAACAAACAACACGTCGTACACCTGGTTATTCTGAAATGGATCAATTAGATGAAGAAAATGATTTACTTGAACATTTAAATATTGATCAACTTGGAAATAATCAAGAACAAACATCGGATGTAAAATCTGATGATCAAGCTGTTGCAAATGCATTAAAATTTCTTGCTGAAAGATTTTCTCGAATACTTTTATGGTTTGACACAAAAGATCCACGAGAAAAATATACATTTACACCAAAAGAACTTGTTGAACAATTCCATCAAGCAAAATTTATTGATCGATCAATTGTAAATGTACATAAACCAGCAACGTATGTTAAATAATAAAGAACAGTGTTTTATCCAGCGGATGGGCGGCGCCCACCCGACAGTTCGATTCACACAACCGAGAAAAGAAATTTGGATAAAACACTGATAAAGAATAAGCAATATTTTTCTTTATCTTTTGTTTCATGTATTTTAGAAAAAATCAACCAGCAAGTAAACGCGGTGTCATTCAAGATGCTAGTCGAATACGAAAGGCACTATCTAAAAGCATTTTGAATGCACCAGAATATATTAAATTTTCAGATGAAACTGCAAATTTTTTAGAAGATCTTGATCTGTAAGATTTTTTAATTAACCTTGTTATTATTTTCTATGTCCTATTGTTTAGCTGTTTATCTGTATTATATTCTGATGATTATCAATTTTTTGATGATTATAAA
Source organism: Adineta steineri (assembly GCA_905250115.1). NCBI lineage: Eukaryota > Metazoa > Rotifera > Eurotatoria > Adinetida > Adinetidae > Adineta > Adineta steineri. The sequence continues at coordinate 203,800 of CAJNOI010000091.1, forward strand.
ATCACATTAAAAACAATTCCATTTGAACCAAGTGCAAGTGCAGTTGCACAAATGCAACAATCATCTTCAAATTCAATGGATATGCCTAATAATGAATGGACTGATATGAGTCAAAAATCGACTCAATTAAAACGACATCAATATAACATAATGAAAACAACATATCCACTTCATACACAACAATTAACATTCTATTGTTTATCACCAAGTGTTGCATTTGCTAAAGATTTAAAATTAGCTCGATCGTAAGTTTTCTTTAATAGAAACAAGAAAAATTGAATTTTTTTCTGAAGTTTAATTTTTGCATCGGGTACACTTGCACCATTAGCAACTTATTCTGGTGAATTAAAAATTCCATTCGATATTCAAATGGGTAAAAACAAAATTATTATTGTCTCGAAATAATTTGTTTTTATTTAGAATGTAATCATGTTATTGATGTACAACGTACATTTATAACAGCATTAGGTCATGGACGAAATTCAAATATAAAATTACGAGCAACATATCAAAATACAGATAAATTTGAATTTCAAGTAGATTTTTTTGTTTAACAAAATTTTTATTGAAAATTAATTTTTTTCTAAGGATGAATGTGGTCTTGTTCTACTTGATATTTGTCAACGTGTACCATATGGTGTACTTTGTTTTGTACCATCCTATCGATTTCTTAATGTAATTATTACTCGTTGGACGTCAAGTGGACTTTGGAAACAATTAAATGAACATAAATCAGTTTTTTTTGAAGAAAAAAGTAGTGCGAATTTTCAAAATACAATTAGTAAAATTTTCTTTTTTTTGTTTTAAAATATTGCGAACCTTTTTTTTTATCTTAGATCTATTTCGTGAAGCAAATGGTACATTAAAAATTGTTAAAGAACTATCAGCAAATGCCAAACGTGTTAATGCTATGTTTAAACGAAAAAAAACTTCAGAAGAAGTATCAACAACAAATTCACCCTATTTTACAGCTAAAGGTGGTCTTTTATTAGCTGTTTGTCGAGGCCGAGCATCTGAAGGTATCGATTTTTCGGATAATAATGCTCGGTGTGTCATAACACTTGGAATACCATATCCAAATGTTCAAGATGAAGAAGTGATTTTTAAACGAAATTATAATAATGAACAAAATAAACGTGTACCACAAATAATGAACGGAAGTGATTGGGTTTGTTTATATTAGATTTATAATTGGATCTTATTTTTTTTGTTTAGTATGACTCACAAGCATATCGTGCTTTAAATCAAGCACTTGGAAGATGCATTCGTCATAAAAATGATTGGGGAGCATTAATTGTATGATTATATTTTTTTTATTTGAAGAAATTCTTATTTTGATTTTAGATTGTTGATGAACGAATTGTTAATAATATGCAGGATAAACATTTTAATAACAAAATATCTCTGTGGATTAAACAACGTTTATTTATTTCACGTAATTATGATGTGACAATGAATGCTTTGGAAAAATTTTCTACAGATATGAAAAAAGCCGATGAATTACTAATACTTCAAAATGAACAACAACAACTACAAATACAACAATCAGAAAAACAATTAAATGATGATGAACAACGACGATTTAGTTTAATTGTACCGCCATTAACTGGTAAATAGAATATTCATGTTACAGTATTACTGTAATGTTAAATAAAATAAATATTTGATTTGTTTCTTTTTATAGATATACCAAAAAAAACGGAAAAAAAGAAATGGAATTATCGACAATGGAACATTGGAAATTTAACGGATGATGATGATGAGGAGGATAAAAAAGAGAAGGAAACGATTATTAAACAAAACAAAAGTCGAACATTTTCAAAGTTTGTTGCTAAACGTCCAATAGCTATGCCACCACCATCTCAAGTACAAAATGTAATCGATATAACAGATGATGAAGATGAAAATATGAAAAATTGTCAAAAATCTGATACTCAATATTCAACATCAACACCTCCAGTACCAATATTATCTCAAAAAATCAATTCATTTCAATCACAATCAATTATTGATATAACCGACGATGATGATGATTTTATTCAATCAACAGCTTCATTTTCTTCACGACCAAATAAAAAAAAACTTAAATCGACATAAAATTTGTTTAGTCAGATAATAATTAATCTATATTTTTTTACTTTGTTCATTTTATTATCTCTGTGTTATAAAACTGCGATCTTGTATATATTATATCTTAATATCCGGTAAATATTCTATTCTTTTTGAGAAAATTTTTGTCTTTATCTGTATTATATTTGTAACATTAAACTTATCAATAAAATTAATCTAGGAGATTCTAATGAATTAATATTTAGTTTTGAATAATACACCATGACATAGAAGTTTTATTTATATACATATGGAGACACATCAAATCCGATCGTCATACAAAGGACGTGGGTGCGGGTGTAAGTGTGGGTGAAACTTTAACTTTCAGAGATCGTTGACGAGTTTTATATTTTTAGGAAAAAAAGGGGCCGATTTCGGGTAGAGCCCTGCGGTTCCGAAAAAAATAGAACCGAAAACCGAACCGGAACCGGAGTTTTTCAATTTCTGTTATCCGAAACCGGAACCGGAACCGTGAAATAAAAGATGATGGAACCGAAACCGGAACCGGTGGAACCGAAAAATATTTTTAATGGTAGCTAAAACACTATTCAGATACAACATAATTTTGTTTTCTTTTGGACCATATTGCTCTTTTAATGAAATAATAAACTTCAACGATCTTAAGAATAAAATGGGAGAATTTCTGAAAAAAATCGATGTTTTAATATTTTGTATATTATTGTAAAATTCCCGGTTCCCAAAACAGATTTCAGGAACCGAACCGGAACCGGAGTTTTTCAATTTCTGCTATCCGGAACCGAACCGGAACCGCAGGGCTCTAATTTCGGGGCCTAACGTTCCTCCTTCTTTATTTTTCGAAAACATTCACATATATCCATGTATAATGTATTGTTCGAAAAAAACCATCATTAACTGATTTCTTTTACTAAATTGTATAGAAATCAGAAAATGTTCTGAGGTTTCAATAGTTATTTGTTGAATCAGCAATACGATATCGTACGGAACTATTTTCGAATAAATTGGATGTTATGGAAGTGTGAACAAATTTAGGTAAATAATCGACAATTACAATATAACAATATTTAATCGTGTTGATCTACTCAAAAATATCAAAGAACAAATTTAATATTTAAAATCATTAAATTTTCATAAAAATTCATCCGATAGATAATAATGTTTGGCTTTATATACATGATTTTACGAGTTAAACAAGTTTGAATTGTAAGCAGATTATTTTATAAAACAAAATTTGAAGTAAAACGTGGTATTGAAAGAAACGAAAAAATTTTGGTTGCATTTTATCATAAAGAAAAATAAAGGTAAGAAATTCGTTTGTTATTTTAAAATGCATAGAAACTCTTTATTTGTACAATACGAATATTTTGCCTAGGGTAAAAAACCGTCTTTTTCTTCATTACTTCTACCGAGAATATTAAAAGATATGAACTCTTATTCGAATAGTAGATCTAAATGACAAAGACGAAATTATTTTTCAGATTGAATAGAAAAAAATATTTATTCAATGTAATTAAGTCTAGCTGGAAGACAAAATAATATTTTATGCATAATTTATAATTTATTTATTTTAGAATGATTATATGAAATAAATTTCAATATTAAAATGCCATCTATTTTGTTCAATATTGTTTCATCAACATCAAAACTTAATCTATTTCAATATATTATTTTATTAGGTTGTGTTATTTATATTATTGATTATATATCTTACAGGAACACACGCGTTCAATGGTATAAAGATCAATTTGTAAAGCTTACTTTAAACGCAACAGCTATGCCAATGTCATATCATCGTTTATTAATCCATGAAGAGGGTAAAGATATAAGATCCCTATATTATCGTGATGTAACAACGTATCGAAATTCATCATATCCATTTATTAGTGGTGATACATTTCGTGCATTATCTGATCATGTATATGATGAGTTAAGAAGAGATAAATTAGACAGAGTTAGTTATGGTGATATTGTTTTTCTGAAAGGTGATATGCTTCATAAATTTTTTTCTGGACCATATTTATTAATAAACAATTCATTTGTTCTTATCTCACATAATAGTGATCGTTCAGCACCAGACATGTTTAAAGGTATATTAAACGATGATAGAGTTATAGCTTGGTATGCATCCAATCCTGATTTAAAAAATCATAAGAAATTATTTCCTATTCCAATTGGACTTGCGAATACACAATGGAGATCAGGAAATTTTACTGCAATAATGCATGCATTTAAAAATTATCGAAAACCTTGGTCGAAGCGATCAATTTTATTGTATGTTAATTTTTCTGCTGATACAAATCGAAATCAACGTATGGCAGCTCTTTTACAAGCAAAAACTTTTAAAAATGTTACAATTATTGAAACATTCATTTCATTTGATGCTTATTTACAACAACTTGGTGATGCGAAATTTGTTTTATCACCACCTGGTAATGGACTCGATACTCATCGAACATGGGAAGCATTGCTAATGGGTGCTTCACCAGTAACTATTACGAGTGAACTCGATTCTTTATTTAATAAAACAACGGCAATTATTCTTCCAGAATGGAAAAATCTAACAGAAAAGTTTTTATTATCACGTAATTTAGCATCTTATGATAACTTAATGCCGACGGTTTTATACGCTCGATATTGGCGAGAAAAATTACGAAAATATCGTTCTCAATGATATATCAAGACTTTTATTTTGTTATGATATATTATTCTACAGGAATATAATAAAAATCTATCTGAATTAACTTATACAAGAACAGTATTATTTTTAAAATCAGATCAAATTTAACGATGAACAGTTTTTCTGTGGCTAATCCTAATCTCCTATCGTAACAGTTCTAATGTGTATATATTAATCGATAATTTATGATAAGAGTAAAATACATAGAATTATTGATATAATCAAAATTTATTTCGTTTCGGAAAGAGTAAACAAGTTCATGTCGTTAAGACCAAATGTCCTTTTCATTTCCTCCGCCGATTTAAATAAGCAATACTTCAAAAATATTTTTTTTCAATAGTCATGAAAATAGAAATAATGTGTAAACGGAAGCTTAAATGTCCTTGTGAATGTTTTTTCTTTCTAATATCTATATGAGTCATTATCGAAAAACTAATTTATTAAATAAAGTCATTATTTTTCTACCAAAATATCTATAAATGACATTTTGATTAATCTTACAATGAACATCTGTCAAAACATAGCAACAACAACAAAAATGAATTTATGATCATATCTAAAGAAAATACAAAAATTTTTATATTACCCATTTGATTGATTATATTTTCTAATCAATACAAGAAATTATGAATGGTTTTTAGTCATAACAAAAGAAAAATATAATGACCGATACTTTTATAAATATATATTCCAATTTGTTTGAAAAGTGCCTAGAAGATTTTTTTTGTATATCTCCTGATATTAATTCTTTCTATTTTTAATCTTATGCAATACAACACATTTATTCTTTAGAGGATTCGTATCATTGAATATTGTTGGTTGAGGTAGAGAGGAAAAAAAAAGAAATAGAAATTCTGATTATAAAAAGCAAGCAATCAATCGATTGAATGTTTATCACGTTAGTCTTTTATTTCTACCTTATTTTCGATCGTGTGTTTCTCTTCCTTTTTCTTTTCTCTAGTAACTAGATTAGTTCCGTTTCTTTTCTATTTTGTCGACCTATACTTATGTCCTGCTTTTCAAGAAACGACAATAACAACAGTAACGAAGCATTTTTCCGAACTTAATATTAATTTATTGAGTAATCATTTTACTACTCTTGATTCTGTCGTTTTTCTTTTGTCAAAAATTATTATCGGAAAATACTAAAAGAGAATATCCAGTACTATTTTTCTTTCTTCTTAAAAAAGCACCTATAAAAAAATAATAATATACTCTTTCTTTCTTTCTTTTGCGTGCATCATAACGACAAATGATATTTGATGTATGCTTATTGTCCCTATAGAAGGAAATGTTCAGAAAGTGATCGGTAGATAAGCACGTGATATTATTGCGAACGATCAATATTATCTTTTTTTTGATTTTAAAAATGTATGGCTGGTTCCAATACAAAATTATGACCAGCTTATATTTCATGTTTTTACTTGCTCAATTCATTCTTATCATTGGTATGATTTTTTTTTATCAATTATTGTATGTTATAATCTTCAAAATTTTAGACAGTGTCAACTCAGAAAATCCATCGACTAATCGTCAGATGTGTACAAAGGTATGTTATTGAATTCATTGATTGAGAGATGAGATATTAATCATATGAAGTTCAGATAGTAAATAGAAATTCTTTTTCAAATAAAATGTGAGTTCAATAAGAATATTGCGTTTATGTTATTTCCGAGGTTGATGATTAAATATTTATTTTTATTGTATTTTAAGTGCAAAATCTAATAGTAAAAGTTCAATTTATTACTAATATGTAATATATTAATGAAATGAATTTTATGTATGATTAAATCGATTCGAAAGAATTCAATTGTAACATTGAATTCCTTAGAGTGTTTTTTAATATCTCACATATATATTTTACAAATCGCTTAGCAATATACATGTCTCCATAGTCTACTATTATTAATCACATGTATAATATAAAAAAAAGAAAGAAATTTCATTCTAGTGTTAAAATAATTTTCCAATCGACCTCGAGATGTATTCTCTATCATTTGATTAATACAAAAAAGAAAAGTTTTACTATCACATATTCATCATGTAAAATTTACATGGTAACGAAATGCTTTTGTAGCGCAAACTCTACACTTTTAGAAAATATAAGAATCATCGTAGACTAAAAATTGAATCTAGAAATTTTAGAAGAAAAGTATTTTTTTTCGAGTATATAGTGGTTTGAAAAAGAATTGGAACAATTTGAGCGTACAAACATTCAGTGTTTTCTGGATTTTTTGGCGCGGTAGTTATAGATTCATACTTACGAGACAATCTATTAAAAACATCAATTTTCTTTTTTATCGTTGTATAATGATAGCCTGATGTAGCAAAGACGGACAGTGTAAAATCATGTAATATTCTTGTATTACATTATTAGTCAATGGGAATTCATTCTACCACCAAAATCTACTGGTATACAAAGATAACATTGTCTACAACCAGTTATTAATTTAATAAGTTTGAAAGTCAAGGTTTTTTAGAATACCGAGCAGTCTAGGATCACAAAAGTATGATTAATGTAAAATCCAGCCGAAAAATCGAAGAATTGATTAGACGAAATAAAGAGGTGATAGTGGAAAAATAACGGGAACAATATAAATTCACTAAAACCTCTTAGTGTTTGTATAAAACTGAATATTATTATTGGAAAAATTATAATCAGTTTGATTAAAAGCAAATGTTTCTCGGTTAGTGAATAAAATAGTTGAATTAGAGTGTGTCACAGGCTGAAGATTTATTTTTGCAAACCACTGTATAACTCTTGTGATATATTGAAAAATGTTTCGTTTAGCTTCAATCAATGCTTTCTTATGGTAAATATCAAACATCTCAATTATCATCAAATATAACATATGTACCACGTATTTATGCTCAAAATTTTCTTGCTTATTCATCAATGGATGATTTATTAATATTTATTGAACCCAAACATCAAATACATGTTTATAGTGCACAAACTATTCAATTAATTGTTAATATAAGCACAACTGATGTTGTTATTGCATCATCATGTCAATCATTAATATCTGAATCTCCTCATGAATTATTTTTTATCTATATTAATCATTCATTAACAAATTTAATTGGTTTACGTGTATGTCAAGTACATTTTGATATCTATAAATTAAATTTTATTCCAAATTATTGTATTGAATTAATCAAACTTCAATATGATCAACCAAATTTACGTTTATATGGTTTTACAATAAAACGTGATCATGCAGGAACAGATAAATCTCTTTTATTTATATCAACAGAAATTGGTATAATCTATGCTATATTTGAAACACGTACAGGTGTTTTATCTAATGAACCATTAATTCTTAATGAAACATTAAATGAAGGTAGTATAGTTTTATCAGCATCAAATTCAATTTATTATGCTAGTAAACAAGAACATTTAATATATGAATTACGTATAACACGTGATTTTCGTTTATATTATGGAAATATAACTAAAACAAATGCAATTAAATCTCCATTTGGTTTAGTTGCCGATGAATGTAATCATTTGTAAGTTTATTAATTGATTTGAAGAATTTTATTTCAATCTATTTTTTGTCAATAGATATATTGCAACACGTTCAATGATATTAATTATGTATGTTCAAGCATCTGTAACAATACGAAGTGTATTTTCTAAAGCATCTGATTTACCAATAACACTTGAACGACTTAACGCAACTACATATGTTTATGCGACAATAAAAAGACATTCAACTAAATCACGACCTTATTGGATGTTTAATTTTCTTTATTTTATTGGTAGGATTAAGAAAAATATTTTTAAGAATTTATCGATTGTTTTTTCTTTTAGAGCCAGAAAAGAATCTTCCTGCTACTCGACATCCTGGTAAGAATATTTTTATATTTGCTTTTGTTATTGTGAATCACATGTTAACCTGCTTTAACCATCACTATCCTTCCCTTATTGTCTATAGTTTTTAAATTGGATGATAAATTGGATGTTGATATTAGAACAATTAATGAAGCGAATATACCAGTACTTTATCCATTATCGTATTCGTTATTATCAATGACAAATACAACAAAAATATATACACAATTTTCGTCAACACAAAGACAACCTTTTGCACGATTTAGAAAAAAGAAAAAGTTAAATTCGGATCAAACAAATAATTCTGATGAACAAGAAAAGTCATCAACAATTAGAAATGATTTATCTTTGAATGAACAATCGAAATCTGATTTACCAGATGAATTTCAATCTACGGATTTTGACGATGATCCTGAAAATATTGATGATTCACAATTCGATTTTCCAGAACCAACAACAACTCCAATAATCGATGAAGAAAATCAGTTTGAACCAACTACAGAATTAGTCACATTACAAAATGACTCAAACAAAAGAAAAAACTTGACTTTAAGTCAAGACGAATCTCAAGAACAATCATCTGATGAACAACTGATTTCAAATCAGTTAACTACTACTACAATAAATCCTCAAGAAACTCGATTTCCTGATACGGATCTCTCGCAATACTTTAAAACAAACGAAAATTTATCGTTGCGTGATAAAGAATTATTATATAATTATTTAACAAAATATCCATCATCCGATTCAAAATCGCTAAATGACACGTTTCACATAGGAGAAACATTATTTACCAAAAATGATTTACAATCCTATCTAGAAGGTCGTACAAATCTCTCGCAGACTCAAATAGCTCAGATACAAAACTATCTAGCTCAACAATTATCATCTGATCCAAATCGATTTTTAAAAAACATAACAAGTACTAAACGACCAAGAATACACGATAACCATCGACACGAACAAGATCAACAGGGAGAAGATTATTTAGAAGAATTACTACCATTAGATCCTACGTATTTGAATAGCACAAAAGATTCAGAAAAAATATTATTTACAGTTGATGATCTACGAGCATATTTACAAGGAAATGAGAATTTATCACCAGCTCAACAGAAACAAATCGAAGCTTATCTTGAAAGACAATTCTCACTCAATCGAACTATATTTTCGAAATATCCAATCTCTGAAAATACACATGATACCGAACAAAATACAAAATTGAAAGATTTTCTAAAAAAAATACCGCTCATTAATTCGACATATTTCAATTTATCAACTGATTCAGAACAAGTACTCATTTCTAAAGATGATTTACAATCATATCTAGAAGGGCGAGGAAATCTATCAAAGACTCAAGAAACACAAATACAAGCTTATCTTGCTAAACAATCAGCATCAGATCGGAATATATTTTCAAAGTATTTAACAACCACGAACAAACCAAAAAGACCTTTAATACCCGGCACGAATATATATTCTGATCTCGAAAGCGAAGGAGATCAATCAGAAGAGTTACTACCGTTGGATCTCACACATGAAGAAAAATTATTATTCACTACTGATGATTTGAAATCGTACTTAAAAGGACGTGGAAACTTATCATTAGCTCAACAGAAACAAATTGACGCTTATCTTACTAGACAATCTGCACTTAATCAAACTATATTTTCGAAAAATACTTTAACTACAAAACGACCAACAGTACCATTTAGATCCGATGAAGATACAATGTTAGAAAATTTACTTAACAAAATGCCACTCGTTGATTCTAAGTATTATAATATTTCCACCAATTCAGAAAAAATATTAATCCCAAAAGATGATTTAAAATTATATTTACAAGGACGAGGAAATCTATCGAAGATTCAAGAAACGCAAGTACAAACATATATAGCTGAACAATCTCCGTCTGATCAACATATACTTTCAAAGTATTTAACAAGTACCGTTAAGCCAAGAACTGAAGGAGATCATTCATTCATCAAAGATACACACTCAAAGAATTATACCGAAGAAGAATTATTATCCGATTTAGATTATTTCGAACGTACAACAAATTCAGAAGAAAGATCATTTACTACTGATGATTTACGTTCGTATTTACTAGGACATGGGAATCTATCTTTAGCACAAAAAACACAAATTGAACAATATTTAGCTAAACAATCACCTTCGAAACAAAACATTTTCTCAAAATATTTAACAACTACAACAGCATCAGGAACTATACATGATAATTATCGGAATAGAAACAGAAAATTAGAAGAATTACTTAATAAGATTCCGCTCGTTGATTCAAAATATTATAATATCTCTACAAATACAGAACATATATTAATTCCGAAAGATGATTTGAAATTATATTTACAAGGACAAGGAAATCTATCGAAAATACAAGAAGAGCAAGTAAAAGCTTATTTAGCTAAACAATCACCATCGGATCAAAACATATTTTCCTCATATTTTTCCAGTACAAAGCGACCAACTGAAAACACAGAAACAGATGATTATTTCGATGAAATATTACCATTTGATTCTACACATCTAAATCATACGATAACATCAGAAGAAAACTTATTTTCCTACGATGATTTACGATCGTATTTGCAAGGACGTGGAAATTTCTCCGACGTCCAGAGAGCACAAATTCAAGCATATTTAGATGAGCAGTCGTCATCTGGTAAAAATATTTTTTCAAAATTTCTGAAAACTACGAAACCGACAACTAGAATATACTCATCAGATGATCGAATACATCACGATTCTACCGCGGAAGATAAAAAATTAGAAGATTTACTGAATAAGATACCCATGATTGATTCAAAACATTTTAACATTTCAACTGGTTCAGAACAAATACTCATCTCTAAAGATGATTTACGTTCATATCTAAAAGGACGAAAAAATCTATCGAAGACTCAAGAAGAACAAGTAAAAGCTTATTTCGCTAAACAATCAGAATCAGATCAAGAGATATTTTCACAATACTTAACAAGCACGATCAGACCACGTACGGATATACATCCTGATCTACAATCAGAAGATCATTCACAAGAATTATTACCATTGGATTTTACATATTTTAACAACACAGAACATCCAGAAAAAATATTGTTCACTGTCGATGATCTCAAAGCACATCTACAAGGACAAGGAAACTTAACAGAAGCTCAAAAGACACA
>CAJNOI010000091.1:215597-231376 GCA_905250115.1 Adineta steineri
AAAACTACAAAGAAACCAAAAGATCAAAATTATCGTGACCAGAGTAGAAAACTAGAAGATTTTTTAAACAAGATACCAATGATCGATTCAAAACATTTTAACATTTCAACTGGTTCAGAAAAAGTAGTTATTTCTAAAGATGACTTACGTTCATATCTACAAGGACGAAAAAATCTATCAAAGATAGAAGAAGAGCAAATAAAAGCTTATTTTGAAAAACAATCAGAATCTGATCAAGAGATATTTTCGAAGTTTTTAACAAGCACAACTAAACCGCGAAGACCTTTAATACCTGGTATGGATCCACAATACGATATTGACGAAGAAACAGATGATACACATGATGAAAATGAAGAACGCGAACTACTACCATTGGATCTTACATATTTCAATGATACAAACAATCCAGAAGGGATATTATTTAATGTGGATGATTTGCGTTCGTATTTGGAAGGACGAGGTAATCTAACAGAAGCTCAACAAGCACAAATTGAAGCTTATCTAGCAAGACAATCATCATCAAATCAAAGTATCTTTTCGAAGTATTCCAAAACAACAAGGCGACCATCTAAAATATTTATATCAGATGATAATACATATGATGATGATGATGATCTAAGTCAAGAAATAGATTTGGAAGATGTTCTAAACAGAATACCAATAATAGACTCGAAATACTTTAACTTTTCAACGGATTCAGAAAAAATATTAATTTCGAAAGATGATTTGCGAGCTTATTTACAAGGCCGAACGAATCTATCAAAAAGTCAAGAAGTAGGAATTCAAACTTATTTAACGAAACATACATCAGTAGGTAACGACACATTATTTATATTCAATGCAACCCTAACCCCTGCACATCGTTTACGACTATGGTCACAACTTTTCCCATCACCTTCTTATTTGAGCACTAGATCACCAAAATTTACACGATTATCGTCACGAAAAGTTGTTTCAGAAAAGAACAGAAGAACAACAATGTCACTTAATTCGAACTTCAACTCGACTGATTCTTCGGCATTTACTAGCACAAGGAAGTCACCGCATAAATTTTCATCGAAGGAAACAATGGACGGAGCTAGTACATTATACACAGCTAAACAAAAATTAATTACTACTACTTCTGGTGACATATTTTGGTCTTCTTCATTAAGAACACATCGTTCACGTTCTAGATCAACTACTTCTTCTGGATCCTTGGATACTAGTAGAACACAATCATCCAGAACTATATCTGATCAATACACTTCTAAACCATCAAAAGATCGTATTGAGTCATCGCCATCATCTTCCTATAGAAAGTCTAGTGAAATACCGTTTAATAATGATAAAACGATATCCACAATTGTTACTTCTACATTTAATCCTCATGGTTCGTCAGCAAGAATATCAGAGAAAACTTCAACAGGTTCTATTATAACCAGTACTGACAAACATAATCTTGGAATCTCTGACTATCGATCATGGGAAGTAAATGACAAACAACGAATATCATCAACTGTATCACCATGGTTTACCGATAAATATCATGATGGTTTTAATTTTGATCGATCTTCATTCCGTTCATCAACAATGTATCCATATTTTTATGACGCAAAAACTTCATCAACATTTAAACAATCATTTTTTGACCTATATGATCCATTATCAACAACACCAGAACGTCGATATAGAACTCGAAAACAAAAAGTCATCCGTTGGCGAACTCTACAATCATCTGCTAGTTCTCCTTTATTGCCTGTAACACTTTCAACTTCAATTCACGGTATGTCATTTTTTTTTAAATATAATATCTCCTTACTTTTATATCATTCAGATGATAAATTAACAACATCTAATCCATTATCTACTTGGCATTCAGAACGAACTCCTCCTGAACAACAACAAACAATTGTTATTAAACCACCAATAACTAAAAATGATTCAAATATATTTTTCTCTAATGATTATCTCAATCAAATATTTCAAAATCTTTCAGCTTTAACTAATTCTTCTGATGATAAATTTATTTATTTAAATTTAATTGATCATCCACCATCATCATGGAATTTATCAATAAAATCTAATGAAAGTATTACACTTGATATTGCATTACCATTATCAACTAATTCAACTTCAAGAACAAATTTAACATTTGGAAATATTGAAGCTAATCGTTTTTCAACAAATATTATTGGTAAACCAATTAATTTACATGTCGATCGTGTTCATACCAAAGAATTTCTATTAAAAATGAATAATACTAATGATGATGATGATGATGATATGAAATCAAATAATCATCAAAGTCAACAATTATCTGATGTTATTATTGGTCATGTTAAAAGTGAAAAATTTCAATTAAATTTTACTAAATCTGATAAAATGCATGTATATGTATATCAAGTTGATTCAGCAACAGCTGAACTTTATTTTGATAGTAGTTTTTGTACAAATGATAGCAGTTTAGAAATAAATTTAAATCTTTCAGAAAATGGTAAAACAAAATTTTCATGTTTTTATTATTCTTATAAATTGTTTTTTTTTGTTTATTTTTTAGGAACAATTCGTTATGGTAATCGAACACCTATTCATATTGGACCAGTTTTTACTCGAGTACATATGCTTAAACATTCATGTGAACGTAATCAACCATTATTATTATATTTTGATATATGTCAACGACAAAATCCATGTACAAATAATGGTACATGTGTATCTATTATACCAAATTATAATGATACATCTTATACTTCAAGTGAAACTGGAGATATTGATTATAAATGTAATTGTCCATTACATACATCAGGCGATCATTGTCAATATTTACAATATCCATTTGGATTTTGTTTAAATGGTGGAACAGTTTATCGTACTTATGATATATATAATAAATCAATTGAAAAATGTCTTTGCCCAATAGCTTTTTATGGTGATTATTGTGAAGAAAATGTTGACAATTGTATTGGAATTAGTTGTTCAAATCATGGAATATGTGAAGATGGTATTGATGCATATCAATGTTCATGTTATGATGGATTTTATGGTTCACATTGTGAACGAAAGAATGTACAAACTGTTATATTACAAGCAGCAAGTCGTTCATTTGGTATTATTGCAATTTTATTAATATTTGCTATAGCTGGTTTAGTTATAGCTAGTGATATTCATACATATATAACAAGAAAACATGAAAGAAGTATTATATTAAACAAACTTCCACGTGTTACATCAGAAATATTTGAAAATTCTGTACTATTACTTGGATTTGGTGATGCTCCTATTGAAATGAATGATTTAGCAACTAATCCAATAGTACAAAAACGAGATAAACCTAAAAGTCGACAAATAAAAAGAACAGCACGTAATCGAAAACCACCAAATAGTCATAGATACATTGCAAGAAGAAGACGATTAGTAACATTACCCAAATCATCATCAGGACGTTAATTATTTATCAGTCACTTTTAAAAATCTTATCTTTTCTTCTTGTTTTGTTTGCTTTTTTTTCTTTCTTTTGCTTTTGTTTGATATCTATATTTGATAATAATAACAATGTCTTATAATTATTTCAAAATTCAACATAAAAAAACACATTCTCATACTGTTCAAACGTTTTGAATATACAGAGTAATTATCATTTAACAATGAAAAATTTCCTTAGTCATTCAGAAAATATTTATCTTTTCTGCATATATCTATATAATCGAACAACAGTTGCTGGTAAATAATAATCCTTCAAATATGCAATAACAAAACAAACTTTACTGTATCACATAACATGGCAAAGCATGTAGATAATTTGTCGTATATCAACAAATTATAGTATTACAATTTCCTCAGATCACAATAGAAGTAAAAGACTATGATATAACATAAATTAAGAAAATCTTGATAAAAACTAGAATAGATTAACAACGAGGGGGAAACAACAGAGATTTCACCCTGAAGTCTAATGAAGTCTCATGAAGTCTTCTAGAGTTTCTATCCATGCATGTATTCCACGAGGAGACGGAGGATAAACAACAGAGATTTCATGCGTGAAGTATCATGAAGTCTTTTGAAGTTTTGGAAGTCTATTGAAGTCTTTGTAGTCTATTGAAGTCTTTGAAGTCTACTGAAGTTTTCAAAGTCTTGCGAAGTCTTTCGAAAAACTGAAGTCTCGCTTGTTGAAGTCTTGCGAAGTCTTTCGAAGTCTTTGAAGTCCTGAAGTCCCCTGTTTCCTCCCTAGATTAACAACGAACGATTACTGAAATAATTAACAATATTTTATCATTTTAGTCAGTATGCAGAATGTATATTAACGGTTCATTTTCACTTATGTGATAAGGAGAGAATATTATCATTTTTGGATTATATCATCTTTTATGATCATATGCAATCCATACTTGAATAGTATGAGATTAAATATAAATAATTTTCCATGATTTAATATCACGGTGTTAAGTATTTAAATATTAAAACACTAGAAGTGTGACAATTTCATTTAAAAGATTAAATAAATTGATTTAATCTGTATATATGATATTATCTAAAGTCATTGTACTGATTTACAAAATGATAACAGTAATCAATCAGTGTTAATCTCGACACAATTCTTCAAAAGAGATGAAATAAATTTGAGTAAGAAAGTAATTCTATAATCTATTATTCATACAAAATAACATCAATCATTACCTACAAGCTATTAAATATTATGTAAAATCATTTACTCTGCGTAGTAAAGAAAAATATAAATTTATAGTTCATTTTAAACTTATTATATACATCTATTCATTGTTAAAATTGTCCTTCTTTCAATCATAGAAAATTATTGGTTTATAGAATTTATCATAAATATAGTCATTCTACATATATATGTTCAATAAGAAAAGAAATGTATGTTAAAATGCTTCTAGTTCACTCATTTATCATGTCGATTGAACATGTAATAGCTTTGTTCGCGTGTCCATACGTTTACTCATAATTCATTGTTCAGACAGTCAATCAGCTACACTCGATTTCGCTTTTCACTAATGACTAATAGTTATGTTCTTCGGTACATTACTGTGAATAAAACAGACATACACACACACACACACACACAGAAAAAGAACAAAGAATGATAATATGAAAAACCAATTCGTACATAAATGACAAAAAAAAGAGAGGAAAAACTCGTTTATATATATATATACAATAAATATTTACAAGCAACGACTTATTTCTTGAGTAGTAACACAATTTTGGCATTGAACATAACAACACCATTGAAAACGACAATTACATTTATCACGTACAGTCACTATTTGAGATTGATAACCACGATTACAACAAAGTAAATCACAACCATCAATTGCACGTGAACTTCGATTACATACACGTCCTATTGTACCAAATGAACCTGTATTCAAATTAATTTCACAATAATTAGGACTTGAATTATAATAAATTAAATCATTTTTATATGTTGTTGCTGTTGTTGTTGTTTGTTTAGTCATATGATATGGAATATTCCGTGGTATAAAACGTAATTTTTTATCAAATAAACTTCGTTGTAAACGTACTTCAATTGATTCATCATAGTATTCTTTAAGTTGTTTCGCTATTTGTGTAAATGAATGAAGTGAACGCCAACATGTTTTAAATTCACAAGATCCTGATACTCCATGACATTTACATTGACGATCAACAGACGCAAGAATTGTCTAATGAAAAAAACAAACCAATAAAATTTTACAAATAAAAAGCAATTTTTGTTTTTACTCGAATTCCAACTTGATTATTATGAACATTTAATAAACTTGTTCGATTTTTTGTTATACGTTCTCTAAGATTAACAAATTTTCTTGCTAATTCCGAACCAAATAAAACATTATCAGAACATCCAGCCCATCGAATTGAACTATTACTCGTTTTTTCTTTCATTGACATATCACATCCACATGAACTAAGTCTTCCCGTACTACATGCTTTTGTTATTGTATAAGCAATACCAGCCGATGTCAACGCATGTATATATGCTGATTCTTTTGTTCCTACATAATTTAAAAGAAAAAAATTTTTTTTTTCATTTTCTTAAAAAAATAACTAAACCTGAATCAAGAATATTTCCAACTAAAGATTTATCTTGAAATAAAGTACAATTCCAATGACGATTTTTAAATTGTAATTTACATTCTTCCAATGCTAAATTAGCTCCAAAACGTACAAATGGCATAATAGCTTCATTTCTTTGACAAAAACGTATTTGTCTATAACTAAGACCATATTTCATATGACAAAGACCTTGTGTAGCAAATGATATATCAGATACTTGAATAATTGAACTAAAAAATAAAAATAAAAAAACAAATTTTTCATTTATTCACATCTGTTCACTTGACCTTCACGAAAAAATTTTATGACATATTTGTCCAAGTTTAAATTTTTATGATCAATAAACATTTATATTATTTTCGAATGTAAATAAAAGATATATTTGAAATGATAACCACATGCTGTTTATATGTTTGTTTTACCCACATGGGGAGAAAGATCATTGATCTTTTATATGATATATATATGTATGTATGTATTCAAACGGCTTGTGAACGTGCTTTAATGTTTCCTATTCTTCTTTAATATGCATAAGTAAAGAGAATGATAAAAATATCAAATAATGAGTTATGTGCATGTCAAAATGCATACAGATGATTTTTGTTACGTTCATTACGTCATTCGTGATCATCATCATTTCCTCTCATTTATATTCTCACAAGACAAATTAAATTATACGTATATATCTAAGGTTTTTCTTTTTTTTAAATAAACAAAGACAAAGTTAATGATCCATAGCGCTTATGATAAAGTATTGGATAAGAAAAAAATTTTTTTTTTATTATACTTACAGCCATTGTTCACTTGAATTGATTAAAATAACGAAAAGTAAAAGTGATATCTTCATTGTGTTCTGATTAAAATGAATATGTCAATGTAAATACATAGTGTTTGAATGATTTATATATATTAATCAATATAATATATTGTTGTAAATCTTCTCATTGACTTGATAAGATCTGATTCGAGGATAAGATAGGATAGACAACAAGTATAAGATGATTCTTCTGTATCAATTGCGTATTTCGAAAATGAAGGTGTTGATGACGATGAGAATATCAATGTTCATATAAAAGAAAAAGAGAGAAGAAATCAATAGCGATTGGTTATATATAAATATGAACATAGAAAGAGAGAGAGAGAAAGAGAAAAGAGAAAATTATTCATTTTTCTTTCGCTCTCTTTCTTTGTTGGTGAGAATTTGCAAGTATTTCTAACACTTTGATGGCAAGTCTCTTTTCGCTTTCTGTATCACACACACACTATACTGATTTATGTGCACAGTTGAGTCAATTAGTGTCACATTCATGAGATTGACCAACTGCTATATTACTAATGTGTCTACTACTCGACAATTGCGATTTATTGCAATGTTATTTTTCTTTTTTCCTATCTTGCCTGATGTCGTATCATCGATCAAATAAATACAAATAATCTTAAGATTAATTTTAATAACAATGATATACATAAGTTCATTAAAAAGAAAGAAAAATGATATAAGAACAGAAGGAAAACATATAAAAAATAATTTAATTGGATTCGATCAATTCTGTTAAATGAAGCATAGAAAGATCAAATCGAGAGAATTTTCTCGGAATTCGAATGATGAAGAATCCAATCAGATTGTGTCTCACAAGATCCGATGAAACATCCAAAGTACTATATCAACAATTATGTCATTCGTTCATATGAAACGTTATATTTATGTCAAATATTGCCATCTATATGAAATTTTCTCTAGATAGCGGTCTCTATTGTAAAATATTTTTCAGGTATTTTAGGTCTATAAAAAGAAAACTGTGAAACGAAGTATTGCTCTACTGTTGTGCAATGACATTTGTCGTTCTGCTTTTTCGGGTAGTATATATATGAATGTGTTTTCAACATAAGATTCAACCACAAAACAATTTTCTATTGTTATTATAAACCACAGATCGGTAAGAATTTTACTATTGAAAATTTTGTTTAATTTGTTTTTCAAATATATAATAGAATCGATATGGACACAAGCACGTCATCATCGTCTGATGACGAAAGTATTGTTGTAAACAAAAAAACATCAAAAAAAGTTGTTATTAAAGTTAGTATATTTGGAAAATTTTCAAATTAATTTAAATGATTTTTATTTAGAGACCTAAAAAAGTCGAAAAAAAGAAGAACGTATCTATTAAATCAAAATCCAAGAAACAAACTCGATCAAAAAATACCAGTATTCGTCAGAAATCACAAGTTACTAAGGGATTAGATGGAACATATTGGAATGTAAGTTAACAAGTTGTTTTGTTTAGTATACCCATCTGTTTTAACATCTTAGCTTACTCCACCAAGTAACAGTATTACAAAACCTGTAATTAATTATTCTAAACTCAATGGAGATGATAGTTCATCTGAAGATTCGATAAGTACAGTATCGAAAAATTCATCATCCGATGATGATGATGATATTTTATATGAAAATGAAACATTTGTTACTTGTCGAAATTCATCCGATGGATTTTATCTTTGTCAAATTTTACAAGATGTTTACAAGCATACAAAAAAGATTTCTATTCGTTGGTGTTCTGTAATTGGAGAAAAGGGTGACGATACAGAAATTAGTGTACGTACACGTTTTAATTTAACTTATATGGATAAACTTGATCCATGTACAATTTTATATGTTATACCAAATATTATTCATCATGAAGATGATACATTAGCATTAAAAAAACAAGATATTGTTGAAACTAAACGTCTACTACAAAAATCTATTCATGGGGAATCATTGTCTTCAGATGATATGATGGATTTATCAACTGAACATTCAGTTTCTAAAAAGAAATCAGAAAAACATATACATTTCAAATCAAATAGTGAAGAAAGTGGTTCTTCAGCTTCATCAACAGAATCTGTCCCGACAAATAAAAAACGTAAAATCCGATCAAATACTAAGAAATCTCGTAAACAACCACCAAAAAAACGAGTACGTAAAACACCAGCTAAACGAACAGCAGATGCTTCTGAATCATCCGATAATGATGAAAATGAAGATGATACACCCAAGAAAAAGAAAAGTATATTTTCTGTTTCGAAAAAATACATAAATATCAATTCATTTTTTTAGCTAAAAAACCTGTTCGAGTACGAAAAACACAATTATTTAAAGTACATAGTAATAGTACACTTGAAGAAAATTCAGCAGTCAAAGTCTATGATAAAGAACCATTTTTCGAAGACAAGTACAAACGTTTCTCTTTTGTTTCTTATAATATATAAGAAAATGATTTTATTTTAGTTTATCTGTACCATTTATTTCATCATTTGTTCAAAGTAAATTAGCTATACGTGCAGTACTTTTAGATGATACAAAACTTTTAAAAAGTCTTATTGATGATGTTGATCATGTTTGTTCGGTAAGCAAAAAAAGCTAATATATAAATAAAAATATCTTGTATTTTATAGGTACATGTAAATCGAGGTCTTTATAATGATTTAACACCACTTCATTATGCAATTAAAAATAATAATATTGAAATGGTTAAGATTTTACTTGATGATATTAAGACACCGAAAAAAAATCGATGTCCTTTTCCAACTGTTTCAATGGTAACACAAAGTACTGGAAGGTAAAGAAAAATAATTAATTTTTGTTCTCGAAAGTTTTATTCCTTTGTAACTAGTGCTAATGTTCATACATTTGGCTTTCGTACAGCGCAATTAATGGCAAGTCGAGGAGCTAAAGAAGGCAATAATGCATTAGATAAAGTAAATTTTCTGTTTATTAAAATCAAATATTTCATTTTTGTTTTGTTTTTTAGGAAAGAATGACATCTCAACGATTCGAAAATGATATTGAATTAATACAATATGCTATGAAAAATAATTGTTCACGTGAAATATATGAATTACTTTTTAAATTATTTAAAAATACAGTTAGAATTCATATTTAGTATTACGAAATATTTTCTATTCATTTTTTTCTAGCATGGTGATCAGAGAATTTATGAAAGTATTCATAAAATAATTGCAGCTGGTCATCGTAAATTAGCTGCAAGTATTATTCATGACATCAAAGATAATACATTTCATGGTTTCAATCAACTTCATTATGCTGTTCTATTTAATGATAATGAAGATTTAACAATTAATCGTGCAGCAAGTGTTTTAAAGAAAACACAAGCTAATTTTATGGTAATTTTGTTTATTCCCTTTCTCGTAGAGAAGAGTCCAGTAAGAATAAATTGTCTGCTTGCTTGTGTCTCCGCAGGGT
This sequence comes from Adineta steineri, assembly GCA_905250115.1. Classification (NCBI taxonomy): domain Eukaryota; kingdom Metazoa; phylum Rotifera; class Eurotatoria; order Adinetida; family Adinetidae; genus Adineta; species Adineta steineri. Next base: position 225,904 of record CAJNOI010000091.1, read on the forward strand.
CAAAAAAACATCGAAAATCGATTTTTCAAAAGAAACATTTCGATGCGGGGAGTTCGAATTTGAGGTCTGTTGGGTGGCCATAGTGAGTGGGGCAAAGGTCAAAAAAACATCGAAAACCTTTTTTCCAGTAAATGCGTAGTGGATGCATTTCTACGAGAAAGAGCTAAGCGAGTCGTTGGAGCGCTACTCATTAAAATATATATATTTATTTAGATAACACCAATACATTGTGCAGCAATTAATCCGAATGCAAAATATTTAAAACAATTATTAAATACAATGCCTGAATATAATATTCTTGATAAATATGAACGAAGACCAATACATTTTGCTGCTGCATGTGAAGGATCAGATCCACTTGAATATTTGATATCAAAGTAAATAAAATTTCGAAAATAAAACTAATCTTTTTTTTGTCTTTATAGACAAGTTACGTTTAATGATGTTGATCGTGGTGGAAATTCTCCATTACATATTGCTGCTATGAATGGTCGTTCAATAAATGCTGAATTATTATTACGTACAGCAAAAGAAAAATCTACATTAAATGAAACTGATGATGATGAAGTTATTCATAACAAATTTGGTTTTGCTTCAATAAATCGTATGAATAAATCACGTTTTTATCCATTACATTTAGCTGTTCTTAACAATCATCTAGTATGTCACTGAATTTAATTCGCATAAAAACAAAAAAAAAATTTATTTTATTTTTTTTTAGGATGTTGTTAAAGTTTTAGTTGATTATGAGGCTGATATTGATGCTATAACAAAAGCATCCATAAAAATAACACCATTAATGTTAGCTTGTCAAAAAGGTTATTTCGATATAGTCAAATATTTGATTAGTAAAGGTGCAAAAATTGAATTTCGTGATCGTTTTCAACGAACACCACTTATACATGCATGTATGTGTGGCAATGCCGATATTGTTTCATATTTACTTCATTTGGGTGCGAATGCAAATGTATTTGATTCATCATTAAATACGGCATTACATTATGCAATTGCATATGGATGGTATTTTTGTGTACGAATCTTACTTGAAGCCGGAGCAAATATAAATTGTGTTAATTCATGGCAAACAACTTGTTTAGCAACTGGATTTTTAAAAGGACATTATGGTCTTTGTGATTATCTTCTTACAGATCATAATGCTGATATTAATTTTCGTACGGAAGATGGTTTAACATTAGTTATGTTAACTGTTAATCTTCAAATATCATCATCAGTTGTCCAACAACTTGAATATGTTGTTAAGAAACATAAAGCAGATTGTACAACTGTTGACGCTAATGGAAATAATGCAGTAAATTTTATTGAATTATATGTTTTAGTTTTTGTTTATATCTTTTTATTTTAGTTTCATTATTTAGCTGGAAATCTATCCGATCAAAATCAACAAAATATGGTTAGTTGAATATGATTTGGTTAATCTTGTATTTTAGTTTTGCTTTATAGACTAATGATATGAAGGATCTTCTTCGTGATAATTATTTAAAAATATCTGAAATTCTTTATGATCATAATTGTGATCCGAATAAAATGAATAATAAATCTCAATCACCATTAATGATTGCTCTTCAAATGGGAAATTTTATTCTTGTTGATTATTTAGTTGATAAAGCGAAAGTTAATATTAATTCTGATATAAGTCATGATGGTAAAACATTATTACATTATTTTGCTCAAAAATGTGAGAAATATAATCTGATACAAATTTTACTTAAATTAGTAAGTTATTTTTATATAGAAATAATATTATTAATTTTATTTTCGTAGCCAATTACTGATGAAATTAAAACTATGGGTCAGATATTTGATAATAGTGGTCGAACACCGTTGCATTATTGTGCATCGAAATTTAATCGATTTTGTGAAAAACATAAAGTAAATATATAAATATATTTAGTTGGAAATAAATATGATTTATTTAGAAATCGAAAGGTACAGAACAATTGAAGAAAAAATATGAATCAATTACTCAAATGATTGTATATTGTCTTGAAGCAGCTAATTGTGATCCTAATTGTGAAATCAAATCAGTAGATGAAATCAAAATAGCAAATAAAGAAGAAACCGATGATGATGATAATGATGACGACGAAGAAGAAGAAGAACAAGCAAATAGTTCAAGTGAAGATTCTGAAGAAGACGAAGAGAATGAAGAGAATTCAAAAGATGATTCTCCTATAGATACTGAAAAATCTGATTTAAAACTTAAAGAAACCAGTATCTTTTCATTATTACGTACTGTTCCATTTATTGATAATACAACAACTCATCCATTAGAATTTTTTCTTAAAAAATCTAAAAATCTCAATGTATTACATCATAAAACTCATCGTACACCATTATTAGAAGCTATTCATCTTCGACAAATTCAAACAGCACAAATGTTAATTAATAATCCATTATGTGATATTAATTTATCAACATCAAATCTTTCTCATGAACGTCAACAAACACCATTAATATCAGCATGTATATTACAATTACTACCTGTTATCGATTGTTTATTAAAACAGAATCAATGTGATATTTCATCATCTGATTATAACAATAATCAAGCTATACATTATTTTTTACAAACATCAGATCGTACAAATGATTATATACATATATTAAATATATTTGTAACAAAACTAAAAAATACATCAAAAAATTCTTTAAATATTCAAGGAAAACATCAACGTACACCATTACATATTGCTGTTTATCATAACTTGGGTACAATTGATGCAATAACTAATATTGAAAAAATTTTAATTGATAATGGAAGTGATTTATTGATAAAAGATAATTTAGGTAATATACCATTACATAATGTTTTTCTAAATAAAAATATTTATGATGATCCTGTTGAATTATGTGTTTTAATTTTAAAATCAATGAAATATAAAAATATTGATATGAAAAATAATGAAGGAAATACGCCATTACATTTAGCTGTTGTAAGTTTTTGTTTAAAGAAAATTAAACGAGATAATACTTTTTTTTTGTTTTAAAGACTAAATGTTCAACAGTATGTGTTATGCTTTTACAACAACATAATGCGAATTTATTAGTTGAAAATAATTTATCAAATTCTATTATTGGTACTTGTATTGCATCATATCATTTAAATTTATTTATAACATTTCTTCAACAATCAAATGATATTGATCTTGGAAAATTACATAATCTATTAATTACGAATATATCATCGACAGATAATGAACAAAATAAATCTCAACCAAATAAAAAACAACAACCAATAATTAGTAAACAAAAGAAAGATGAAAAAAACCTTTGGAAATGGAATTTTTCTGAATTACAAAATCCTAAAGAATATGAACAATATTCATTAATCTATTTAATAATTGAACGTGATTGGCAAGGTGCATTATCATTAATTTTAAATGATATTGATCATTTTCATTTAACATACTTACAAATCATTGAAACAGCTATATTAAATAATAAACTCAATCTTGTTCTTCGTCTTTTATTACGTTTAAAAGATGAAATTAATTTCCTCGAAATCAATTCATCAAAACAAAATTTATTTCATTTAATTGCAAATATAAATGAATACAATGAAAATTTATTAAAACAAATTCTTTTATTTCTTAATCAATATGATTTTGATTGGAATACAAAAGATATCTATGGTTGTTATCCATTACATTATGCATGTATCAAACAAAATTATATTTTTATTGATTTTCTACGTGAAAAATATACAAGTACATTTGATTTATATCAAATAGATTCATTTAATAATACAGCTAATGGTTTATTATTTTGGTCATTAGGATCTAATAAAACATTTTCAAATGAAAAACTTCGTTCATTAATTCTATCCGGTAAACAATTAGATTGTTTATGTAATTATAATGATGAAATACTTTTAAATTCATTATCATTTGGTTATATTCATTCAATAAAAAACAATATATCTTATCCACCCATGATATCGAATAACAGACAAATATCACCATTAATTCATGCAATTATTCATAATAATATTGAATTAGTTAAATTTTTACTTGAACTCAATGCTGATGTGAATTTCTGTGATGAATTTAAACAAACACCACTTATGTATGCTGTTCGTCAGGTAAATTATTTTAATAAAACCTCTAAAGTCTCTCTCTGCTAAACGTATGGATGTACCGAGAGTTTCGATCAAATGGATTAGGGGTCAAAAAAACACCGGTTAAGTAAATGGATGAAAAATAAAGAAGAGGTAGAATTTACTAGATTGAGTTAAGGATCGAGAGGCTCGGGCTCGGTACATCCCTTGTTAAAAGGTTCTTCTAGAAAATCTTTAGCCTTCGTATTGTATATATTTGCCACAAAGATGGGAAACTCCAACTCCGGAGTTGACGCTTTTTTACTTGGAGTTGGAGTGGAGTTGGAGTTGCTTACCTCGGGAGTTGCCTATCTCTGATTTACCAACCATTCAAAGTCATATACTACTGATTAAAAGAAAAACTTTTATCTGCTTTTTTTCTTTATAGAACAATATTGATATAGTTAAATTGTTATTAAATAAAGATCATTGTCTTGAAAATAATCAAACATTACCACAAAAATCATTTACTCGTCGAGTACCTCGACGTCGAAATTTCTTTCTTGGGGTAACAACAATGGATTCGAATGAAATATCAAATAAGAATAAATCAACAACATTTGAATTAACATCATCAATTAATTTAAATGCGATTGATAATGATGGTCGTACATGTATTCATCATTTAATACATCCATGTACTGATTATACATATAGAAATAATATTGAAATACTTCAATTACTTCATTCATGTGGTGCATTATTAACAAAAACTGATCGTTTTGGTTTCACACCATTACAATATACTCAAAAAAATAATTCTCAACATTTATTTAATGAATTATCAAAATTAATATCTAACAAAACAAATTCAATTCAATCAAAAATCGAACCATTTATTGTTAATGATCCAAATAAAAATCTCTTAACAAAAACAGATTTTTATAATGATGCTCAACAACTAATTGATGAATATATCTTATCACATCCAGTAATAACATCGAATACAGCATATAATGTTGATAAATCATCTGGTATGAATTTAACCGGTGAAGTATTAATTGATACTGATAAAAATGAACCATATGATGTACGTCTTACAAAAATTGATGTTGGTTATGGTATCATGGGTTTATATAATTTTTATCGTATGCAAATAATCAAACATAAAAGTAAAAATAATTTATTTTTCTTGTTTACACATTGGGGACGTATTGGTGATGCTGAAGGTCAACATCAACTAACACCCTATTCAACAATCGATGAATGTCAAAAAGAATTTCAAAAAGTTTTTCGAGAAAAAACCGGAAATTTATGGAAAGATACAAATACATTTCAAGCCAAACCAAAAAAATATATGTTAATAGAATTAAATAAACGTAAACGAAATAAACATTCAAATGTACCTATTGATTT
>CAJNOI010000091.1:231476-261558 GCA_905250115.1 Adineta steineri
GAATATAAATAATAGGTCAGATTATTAAACAAATGATTATATTTTTGACAGAATAGAACATACGAAATAGAATAATATATTTTCTTATCATTATTAATTTATACGACACAAAATATTCATACTGATGTTAAGTCAATCTTAATTATGAATTGGTAAATAATCATTTTGATTCATATAACATTTTAGAAAGTATTATTTTATTTTCTCTTTTCCACCTACACATATTGACTAATGTATCAAGGACTGCTTTCTTTTTTTTCTTCTTCTTCTTCTTTCTCTAAGATAAGACATTTCATTCTATATATAGAGACTCATATATATTCTTTTAACATTACAGGTATTTGTTACTATTTATTATATTATTCATTCAAGTCAAATATTCATTTTCAACGTGTAAAATGTCGAAAAAATTCGAAGCATCTTCATCAACATATTTACGCTTAAAAAACGAACGTGGTCATTGGCATAATCAAGCACATAATCCTGCTATTGATAATTATGAAGGCGAACGTCATCAAGCAATGAATGAATTACAAAAACATCTTGGACAATCTGGAACATCCACGGATGAAATCAAATGTTTAATGGGTGAACCAACACAAATTTTAAATGAACCTGATTTAGTTCTTCAACATGAATTTAATCGTGAAAATTATACATTTCCTGCTGGCGCTAAAATTTGGATATATGAATGGCGTGGTAATCACGATTATGTATATTTTGTCATATCAAAAGATAATAAAGTTATTCAATCCGATTGGTATAATGCATTGGAATAAAACTTTTGGATATAAATATATATTTTCTTATAAACATTTGGTGTTTTTTTTTTTATGAAACTTGATTTTTTATCATACGAATAAACGAATATACGACAGCGAGAAAAATAAAAAGGAAGAGTAATACAAAAAAAACATAAAAATTTCTTAGATTTGTTTTCGATTTTGATGATTCATTTAATTCTTGTTGTTGAAAACTTGCTCGTCGACCATTATTAAATGATGGACGACGACTTGAATTAATACCATCAGCAATTGGTAAAGATTTTTGTACAGTTAATGTATTTCGCCTATACAAAAAAAGAAAATAAATGAAATTTAATAGATTTATTTCAAAATAATAAAAAAAGAAACCTCGACTTCTTTCGTTTAGATCTACGATGATGATATTCAGAATTTGATAGTGCACCCATTCACTCATCAATTTATCTTAATCAAATTGACTGGGATTTCTATTTTTGACATGTCATCAATAAGATAATAAGTTTCTTTTGTATCATTTGATTCTTCAAATGATAGAACTATATATATATAAGCCTCGAAAAAAAAAGAGAAACAAAAGAGAAAATAGAGAAATGGACACATGATGACGATCAATAGTGCTAATACTTGACACCGGCGGTCTATTCATCTAATAAATGAAAGATGCCTACGAGCCTGTAACTAATCGTATATCTTGCTCTTCATGTTTATTTACATGTCTTTTTCTCTCGTATTACTTACTATATTAAGAACATCCATACTATTTATCAGACTAACTGCTTTTGATAATATACTTCTCTTCTATATATACACTCGATAGAAAATGGAAATTTCTGATATATAAAACACGTAGCATCTACTGGGTTATAATCATTATCGCGCACGGTCTCTTTGTTGTTGGAATGTATCCTTAGAGAAAATACAAGTTGTTATAAGTTATCAATAATATTCAACAACAAGAGTAAGAATTATATCTAGATAAAATACCTACTTATTCAAAGTCGTCGTCGTCGTCGATGAATCCATCAATAAATTTCTACTGTCAAATCTAATTTTTTCTATCAAAATTGAGTATAATACTGTTTGTTATATATTTTCTGGAAAAAGAAAAAAAAATATATCAGACAAGAACGATGATAATGATTAATTTCATTGTTAAAAAATATACTGATAAAAAAAACCTGTTACATATTTATTCTCTTTTGTCATAAACTAACTGTAGAAAAAATAGTTTTTTTTATCTTTGTTTAGCATTAGAAAGAAAGATTCTTTCAATTTTTTTTCATTTTCGATTTCTTCTCTTGGGGCATGCACATATGGTGATCAAAGGACAGGCGTAATTCGAGATGCAATACAAAGTAAGGGAAAAAGAAAGAAGAGAAACGTGAGGATGTGACGGTAAAATACGCACATTGTATATGATCATGTGTATATTATAGACATACATATATATATATATATATAAACAAGAAGGGCAGAGACTAAAGAAATGAAGATAACAAAATGTAAAGAGTATTTATTGCGCAGCCATTAATGATATTACTGAAAACGATTTTATAATATAAAATGGAGAAGAGAAAATGATTAATTCATTGACTTTCTTTTCTTTTTTTTTATTACCCAATGTGCAACTTTATAGAACCTTGCCGCAAAAAAAAGAAAGAACAAAACCATAAAAACGACATTCTAATATACAACAACAAAAAAAAAACTCTTATCTAGTAATCGATTATTAGTTTTTTGGTATGAAAATATTTCTCAAGAGAAACAATCAGAAATGAGAGAATATTAAAAATAATCTTTTTTGACGATGACGATGACGACGACGTACCTTACCTTTGTAAAACTTTTTTTTCATCTTCATCATGGTAAATTGAATTTTGAGATTGTAAATGACTATATACACACATTGAACTTCGACGTTGTGGTATTGATGGTAATGTATTACAATGATTGATCGATTGAGCTAATTCATGTGTTGTTGGAGTAAGTGTTCGTCTTCCATATCGCATTACTTGAAACGATCGCATTTTTTTGTTATATACTAAAATAAATTATATATAAAACATGAAATCTTGCTCATATTCTAATAAGAAATCTATAAAAAGAATAGGAACTAAGTCGTCCGAAGAGTGACTATGTTGGCTCATTGTTTTTCTTGCCTCTACTGTCATTTTTATAGGTGTAGAGAAAAAGAGAAAAAAAAATAGTCTTAACCTAACGTTCAATAAAGAGTGTGGGGAAAAACAGGAAAAAATAATATCTATACCGGATAGTAAATTACTAGTTGTGAAATTTATTATGACATATTTACGATTTGTTATAAAGAGAAAATGAAATATAATTGATTAAGATTTATTGTAATATCAAACTCTTCTATTGAGAAATTACTAATTCACATCTTTTGTTTTATTACATTACTGGATTATTTCACACGGTTATATATTTATGCGTACATTCTTTATTAGAATTTTGTATCATTTTTTCTTTTGTTCATTTTCACAATTATTTATTACTTGTAAAAAATGTAATCACGACATTTATCCTTAATAAAAACTCATGTTGTTTATGAAATGGGATTTTCCATAATTATTTGTTAAATTTCATTTGATTGAAGAAAATTTCAATATCTTAGTAATATAGAAAAGTACTTGAAAATTCAATAATGATATTTTGTAAATACAATCAAAGGAAATGTTGCTATTAATAGAAACTTATATTCTATAGAATTTTCCTTAAGTTGCGTGTGAATGAATATGTGAATAAGTTCTAAAATGTCATTATTGTGTCGTTTTTTCTCGACTAATTGAAGTCGGTAGACACAAGATATGACGATACTTGATAATATTCTTTTTTTGGAACTGGTGTAAAAACTAATTGAAAAATTCTAATATTTTGTCTTTTTTTCAAATGAATAGAAATCCGTATAACAAATTTTTAGTTATTTCAAAAACAATATTCACTTATTATCGAATATTGTACTCATAAGACATAATCGCATACGATCTAATGCATATTTAATATGACTAAGTAATATTGACAATCGATTGATTTTATATTACAAGAAATTCTTTCCATTAAATATTATTCATGTATTCAAAGAAAATAACTCTTTATGTACGTATGTGCAAAAACAATTGTTGACGAATAGAAAAGTTGATTAAGATTAAATTTTTTCCTCTCATTCTCACACGTAATATAAATATCAATCAATGAGAATTTACAAGAATGTCAAGACATAACTATAACTAATTGTAATCCATGATGAAAAAAAAAACGTCTTAGTGTAGTACGATTGGAAGATAAAAGAAAAATAAAACTTACGTATTTTTCATTAGCTTTATATAAAATAATTTATTTTTCAGAAGACGTAATTACTTTTCCAAGAATATCGATGTATTGTTAATTTATTTTTAGATTTCAAATACAGATGTTGCTTTCTTTTAGTCTCATTTTTTGTTCTATTAAAATGTTTTTGATTTATATAGTCGTGCGCGTATGTATTTGTCCTCCATAATTTGCGTGTTTTTATTTTTTTTTGCTGTAACTATGTCTATACTTCGTGTCGCAATGATGGAAAGAATGACGAACGGTTACAAACTCGTTCGAACATGATGATGAAATTTCATCATCGAATTGATACCATCTGTTTTCTAATCTTTAGTACGAGGTCTTATTTTCTAGTAGAAAAACCACATTAAAAAGCCATCTTGTTAGTGGGTGTGAATGAGTATAGATGCACTGTTTTTTTCCCGTATTTTTGTTTAAAATAGTAAAAGTAAATTGAAATAGACTAAAGTTAATTTTTTTGTATCTCTCAGTATATGTAACGTAAGCAAGGATGTCATACCAGAAATCTCTTGCCATTCAATAATTTGCTGTACATATTCATGCAATTATACTGGTAATATCGTGCTGAATTGAGAATGTAGATATATATGACAAATTCATTCTCAATATTCGAGTAAGAGCACCGAATAGTATGCAAAGGTCAATTGAGATAATAAAACGAATGATGAATGGTAACGATAGAAAAAATTTAAGTCCAACTTTATACAACCTAATTCGACATTTATAAACAATTTGAAAATCAAATGTAGCTTGGACCATATTTTATATTCTTAACTTTGTTGAAATGCTGTGATCTAGTCTTTATTTTTTCAAAGGAACAATACGTAGCGAGATTTTAATTCGGTATGAAGCACAACATTTACGTACTTCTTTCCGTCTATCTTATTCAACTATGCATATCAAGAGTTGTCATTGTGTCTTATTTTTATCTCATCAGTAGAAAGATATAAACCTCGACTATGTTTTTCAAGATTCTAAATAAGAGATTGAATTCATTTATAGAAAATTCATGTGAACTTTGTTTTTTTTCATATTTTAAGACGATTAAACAAGAACAATTAGAAAAGTTGCGTACCTTTCTCTTTTTACACATGTTTTATAACTAGAACCAAAGTTGATGATATGCAATGAATCAAAATAGATAATCAATTATCAACGTTTTTTTGGACATATGCTATTCAACATTGATAAGATTTTTTTAGCAACAGAAAAATAATAGTATCTTCTTTTCGACTAACAAAAAAAATGTATCACTATCGACGAATTGTTGATTTTTTAAACTGCTGGTATCTCGATAATGGACTTTTATCACAGCTTCGCATCGCATTTGACAGTTCAGTGAAAGTCGAATACCATATATATATATTTATTCCTTTTACTCTTCTATTAATAAATTTATCTGATACATATATTTATTATATCTATATGCTGTTTTTGTATCTAAATAATGTCAGAACCATTGATATTGATTACCCTTGAAAGTTATTCCATGTTTCATAGAAAATAATAAAACGCATCGTATCTTGCACTATAGACCAAAATTTTCTCTAACTAAATCAAAGGTCAAACTTCATCTAGAGAGTAAAGTTATTATTATACATTCTATTGTATGTGATTATAGTTTTAAAAGAAGTTTATCTTGAATATATATGTAATGCACACGACAACAATTACATTTTTATTAATAGCGAGAATGAAATATATATAAATATATGTATATATTGGCAAGAGAGAGAGAGAGGCAGTCTTTTTAATATCATCATGTGATAAAGAAATTTGAAATGAAACACAAGACAACATAAATAAATAAATTGTTTAAAACAAAAAGAAGAAGAAAAGTACGTTCATTCGCTTTCATTTATCAATATCCAAACCAATTGAAAGCTAAAACTCCACTTGATGATGATGTCCAAACTCCTTTAACTGAAGCTGCCCATGGTCCACTACCTCCTTGTAATGCCGTATAACCTGACGCACCGCTCGTTAATGGATATGAAGTACTTGATGTGCAAACTTTTAAACTTGCACTACATTGAGCTGTCATCTAAATTAAATCAAACATTTTTTCTTCTAAATAGTTAATTAAATAAATTCTTACATTCGAATATTCAGTATTATCAGTTATTAACCATGTTAAACCACGATCATCACTACGTACAATTGAGACACCATCTTGTGCATAGCCATATAATGATTGAATTTGTTGATTCGAATCAAATACAAATAAATTAATATTTGCGACTGTTGTATTCAAAGCTAAATTAAAAAAGTAAAACATAAAAATGAATTAAATATATTTAAATAACTAACCAGTCCATGTTGCTGATGATGATGTAATACCATTAAAAAGAACATAACATAAAATTGCAGTTCTAAATAAAAATATTTAATAAAACCAAAAACAAATAATTTCATTTACCTTGTTGTTGTTTCATCACAAACATAAACATCATTTGCATAAGTAAGACCTGTTTGTGCTGCTGGTGCAACAAGTACTGTTCGTGGTAAAAGCATACTCGATACACTAGGACAAGTACCTGAAAAAGGAAATCTAGTATCTTTTTTAAATCAAAAAAAAATGTAATCTCTTACTTGCAAGAGTAGTATTTGTTGAATTAGCTATACCAGTTATATTCAAAGTAAAACCGGATGTTTTTGTTAATAAATCATTTGGTTGTACGACATCAATTATATAAATACGTAAATAACGAATTGAAAGAGTACCTGTTAATGGAAATGTATATGATGAACTACCATTAACTGCATACATTGTTGGATCCATAGCAAAACTTGTTCCATCCCAACTATAACCAAGTTGTACAGTAAGAATTGGTGCAAATGCTGCAGGAACAGTTAATTGTATACTATTTATAATTGTTAAATTGCCAAAATTAATTTGAACATATGTTGCACCAGATAACATCCATGAATCCGATCGATATCCTGTTTGCCAACCAGCTATTCAAAAGAAATTTATTTTATTAACTAATAAGAAAAAAATTTCATGTTTTTACTTGTTTGAACTAATGATGCATCAGATCCTGAAACACTTGTTGTAAATTGACATGAATTTAATCCACCGAGTAATGATGGATAGCTTGAAGCTATTAGAAAAAAATTTGAAGAGAAAAGTAAACTTAATTTATTATATACCTGATGTCATGACTGTTGAAAGCGAGATAATATCTGGAAAAGTAAATATTTTTGATGTAGGATAATATGCAACATTTGCTCTTGAAATGAAAAAGAAATGATCAATCTATTTAATAAAATTAATTTTTATTTACCTTGGTCGTTTCATGCACATGAATTCATAAGGAATTGTAACACTTGGTGCATTATATCGTTGATAAACTAAAGCCATTTGATTTGATGTACCAATATTAAGACTAAATGTTAATACACCAGCATCGTTAAATAAAAGTGTACCCAACTAAAAATAAAATCGAAGTAAAAACAAATAATGAAATTTAAAAGTGATATTTACATTAAAAATAATATATGTCGCATTATCAGTCGTATAATTTGTTCCTAAAGTACTTGAATTATAACTTTGATATGATACCCAAGTTGGTATATAGATTATTATTTGTGCATTAATACATTCAGCATTTGAATTATTCGCATGACTATATTGAATTACACCGCTATAGGTTGATCTATATTAATAAAATAATTTAGAAATAAATATATATAGACAAAATATTTTTTTCTCATTTTACCCCATTCCATAATTTCCACTAGTTATATCAGTATGATTAACTAACATAACTGGTTTTTCAGTTCCATTTCTTGCAACAATTTGAGAATATGTTTTTGATATATTATTTCCGGCATACATAGCATTCAAACCAACGGTAAATGTAGTATTTTGTTCTGCGGCTGGACAATCTGTTAAATAACCAGTTGCTTGAACATATATAAAATTATCAGTTAAATTTGAAAAGTTATTTTGCATAAGCGATACTCCTTAAAGAAAGAAATTCAAAATGAAATATTATATTTATTTTTTTTATTTTACCTGTATTTGTAATAACACCTAAATCAAGATATGCTGTATCGGTATATGATGAACCTACACTTGATGAATAAGTCCATTGATATTTATTTCCAAGTGCATATTCATACATAAATGATCCAACATTAATACCAGCAGAAAGAATAGTTGCTGATTGAATATCAACTGTAACACTATTTGATATTGCTATACTAGATATTGTTATTTGTAAACGTCCTTGAGAATCTGTTGGTAAATATATTTTGAAACCATATGTAACCATTTGACGTATACCATCTACCATAGTTGAATTTCCTGCCGTTATAAGTACGTTTGATGTATCATTTGACTAAAAATAAATTAGTAAATATTTTGTTCTTTTTTTTATTTTAAGTCTTACAAATGATGTAAAACCAGTATAAGCTGTATAATTTTTGACTGTTAATGGAACAGTTGTATTTGAAGTCGATTGATTATTATTCACTAATGCTCCGACAGTAACAGATAATTGATTATTGACTGGAACTGTTGTTGTTACTGGTATACGAATATTTGCTTGGATAATTAACTAAAAAATTTATAGATGTTTTCATTTTTATTTGTATAAAAAAATTATTAATTTACAGTGCTTGCTGTTATATTTGTAGGATCAATTGGATAATAACAAAGTGTACCAAGATCAAGATACATTGAAGCATTGTATAAAGTTGAACCACCGCTATTTAAAAAAAAATATTTGAATAATTTTATATATTAATAAAACAAATTGTATATTTACCTGCTAAGAAATGGTGTTGCTTTAGTTTTCATACACATTAAATTATCGCCAGAACTTACAACAAATGCAGTAGTAAAATAAGCTGCATTAATTGTTGATGCAGTTATACCAAATTGAAATGATATAAGATAACATGTTTGACCTGTTAAATTTTGAGCAAGTACAAATTGTGTACGAATAGCTACATCTTGACCGAGATAAGCTATTGTGCCGTTATTTGTATCATTTGTTTGTTGATAAGTTGTTGAATTTAATGGATTTATAGATAAGATCTAAATGAATAGAATAAAAATTATCCGTGTTTTATCTAGTGGATGGATTGGGCCGGCGGCGCTCACTCAAAAAACGAGACTTAGATAAAGCGGCGATGGGCGGCGCCCGCCCAAAAATAGAAACCTGAGTAAAATACTGCAAAAAATTCAAACTAAAAAATTTCTATTTACATTTCCATATGCATTTGTTGAGCCACCACTAAGGGATGATGCTACTGATGCCAATGCTGATTGACCTGATGGTACTAAATTTGATAAAACTAAATTAAATGGTGAACTTGATTGTGTTGTTGCAAGAAGATAAACTTGAACAAATAATGTATTTGGATCAGCAGATGCTGTTGAATTTAATGTCGAAGAATTTGCTAATATTATATTCAATAATTATTTGATGAATAAATTTCAATGTATAATACTTACAACCCACATTACAAATTAATCCAAGATTTGTTACTGCTGTTGATGATAATCCATTGGAATTATATGTAAATACTGATGATACATCATTTGAACATGGTACATTACTACCACGATTTGTTGATATATCAACTCGACATACACTTGTTTGTTGATTAGTTTCACTGGTAACTAAATAATAAATATAAGTAAGATAGAAAAAGAAGAAGAAGATTAATATTCTTACTAGCACTATTTAATGACGAATAAATTCCAACAGACGATGGTGGAATTTTTAAACCAAAATTAACGATTGTTAAACCATTTCTAGTAAATGTTTGTGTACTTGAATTAATTGCATACATTAAAGGTGTTCCCTAAATATACATGATAAATAGTTTATCTTTGTTTTAATAAATAAATAAGATTAAACTTACAAGAACATTTGGTACGGAAACTACTTGAACGCCAGTAAAAAGAACTTGTCCAATCCAAAGATTATCTGGAGAGTAATAAACATCAAGATTAATATAAGTTGATTGTCCATCACCTAATGCTGCTTCAATTTTAACATATATACCAACACGAATTCGACCAAGATTAGGATTAGATTGAGTTGATTGATAATTACATAACGGACCTAATTGTACATAAGCAGTATCATTTTTACGTTGACTATATCTGTAAGAAAAAATGAAAGAATTAATTTTGTTTTTTTTCTTAAATTAATTGATTAAAAATATTAACCTTGATGCATATGTTATAAATGGTGATTGATTTTGATTATAAAGTGTTGGAATTAAACATGGAGTATTTTGTCCAACATATAAAATTTGAACTGCACAAATACTTGCAGCTGCTATACCACTACCAGGAGTTGTTTCATTTGTTGTTATACTTAATGTCATTGGTGTATAAATACCATTTGGTTGTGTATAGATATCATAGTAAAATAAGCGTGTATATCCTAAAAATGTCGACGAATAATTACTTGTACTATTATTTTCATAGGACAATGCAAAAGTTGGTCGAGTAGCAGTCTAAAAAAAATAAGATTTTTTTTTAATAATACGGAAAAATAAATGAAATCTTTTACTGTAGAATTATAACTTATTGGTGTAACATTAACAGCAGCATTACCAAGCCATATTGTATTATTTCCAAGTGTCATAGCAACAGTTGGCCAAATTATAGTTTGTGTTGTATTTAATACTTGAAAAACTGCATTAAAACTAAAAAAGAAAAATAGAAAATCAAAAACAAAACTCAATACAATTTTTCTTTACTTACACAAGTGTATTTACTGAATCGTCATAAATTGTTGAACGTGAACCCATATTTTGTATAACACCATAATCGTATGATAATTGATCATAAGTTGTTGAATTTGTACTTGATGTATAAGTCATTCTTGATGCACTTGTATCAGCACATTGAGGATTTGAACTTCCAACATTTTCTCCAGCTGATTGAAATACAACTGCACAAGTGGATAAAGCTGATACAGTATTATTTCCTGCACCATTTAATTCAATAACGACAGGAGCCATAAAACCACTTGGAATAGTCATTGTTATTGTCATTGATACTGCTTGATAAATTCCGGCATTTTGTTGTTGTTGTGTAATTGTAAATGTTGGTAATGATGAACTATTCTATAATTTATAGAAAAAAATTTACTTTTTAGTAAATTAAAAAGAAATTTACATACAATAGCATAGGATGCCGCGGCTGCCGTTGCATAAATAGTATAAGCTTGTGATATTGTTGAATTAGTGGATGCTACTTGAGCAGTAAATGTACCAGCAGTATATGAACTAACACTATCAGTTTTAAATACACGTCCATAGACAACAATATAAAGAGTTGATGCTGAACCACTGTATGATTCTATTGATAAGAAAATAGAATTATAAATTTTGAAAGAAGAAAAAAAAAGATAATGAGCATACGTGAATTGACGACTTGACCCAGGTTAATACTTATTTGATTACTAGCCGGTGCTGTTGTTAAACTTACTGATATTTCATAGCCTAATGTTGGTAAATGTTGAAAGCCTGCAGTTGCACTCTTTAAAAATAAAACAAGTCATGGAAAATTATATTCTTTTCCACAAAATAATTTACTTGAACATATGCTGAACAAAGTCCAATGTTTGCCGGATTATTATTTGTAATTGTAAAGACAAAATTTGATGCATATGTACTATTATAAATAACTGGTACGGCTAATTGAAATGGTGAACCTTGTGGAATTTGTAAACTTGAATTACTAACAGCACCTAATGTAAATGCTCCCATTCCACCCTAAATAAAATAAAACAACAATGATTGAGTTTTAAAATTAATCTTTCACGAACACTCGATGCATTGGAAAAAATAAATAATGCTTGACCAATCCAGATTTCTGAAACATTATTATATTCGATACCAACAGTAACCCACTAAAAAAATAAAAATAATAAAATATTTTTTTTCCTGAAAATTTTTTTTCTGTTATTTACATATTGAGAGCCACCTATTTGATCGCTTGGATTACTAATAACAACACTACGGAAACCAATTTGAATTGTACTTTGTGTATCATTAGTTGATGACACAAGATTATTGTTGACAACTGTTCCAAAATCAATTTGAGCATCATTAAACTAAAAAATATTTTTGAAAAAAAAACAATTCTTTTTTTCTCTTTTCTTATATATTTATACTTGTGATGAATTTGATTGTGACGTCATTGTAATTGTTGGATCATAAATACCTGCTGAATTAGCAAAATTTCCACCAACATATGTTACCGAAGGTTTTGACATTTGCATAACAACAGTAGCATTATCCGGCATTATAATTTCAACATTAAGATCAGTTGATGCACTTGAACCACCATTTGTCGGAATCGTTATTACCAAAATATAATCACAATAATCACCTATATAGAAAATTGATTAAATGAAAAAAAACAATATTTTTTTTTAATTTTACTTACCAACTCGTACTAGAATTGATGAATTACATCCACCTTGTTTAATGTAGTCAATACTAACATTAGCATTGGATGCGTATGTAGTTGGAATAACTAAAAGAAAATAATCAATTTAAGTTATTGCTTTATTTAAGTGACAGAGTAAATTAGAAGAAAATTTTCATCTTTTAATTGTCTGAGTGTAACATTCAAAAAGGACGTTCAGTAAGATGTAACTGAATATATATCGATACTTTTTCATGAAAATCTATACTTGTATTATCTAAGATAATATCCTGTAATACATATACAGGGGTAGCGCGAGGGAGACAACATTGGGGAGTGTAGCAAAGTTTTTTTAAAATAAAAAGATGAATTACGCGATTTTTTTAGGGGCGTAACATTATGTTTGGTAAGAAACCTAAGAAGATTTGCCGGTTGTGTTGAGGAAATAATAGAAATTCCGAAAGATTGGGGGGAGGGAATGTTATACTACCGACACCCCCTCGGTTGCGCCACTCCTGCACATACATCTTTATCTATCACGATTTCATAGACCAAGATTTGCTATAATGGAACTTTCGTATGGTCACCAATATTCTGTATTCAACGCTCTTGAAAAATTCTATAACATATCTACTACTATCCTTCAAATAAGCACGATTAGTCTTTCAAAGAAAAACTTCATATCTCTACACTAACATTCTTTTAACAAATTCATTGTACTTTAATAAGTATTTCTTCTACTATCAAACCAAAACGAAAACAAATCTTCCTAATATTTATCATTGTCAGTCTTTAAAGATAAATCAATATTATTACTTACTTGTACTAACTGTGATAATAATCGCAGTTACTATTAACACATAAAATTGCAATTCCATCTTACTGCCAACACTTCGCTCGCCTAAATGAAGTTTTAAAAAAAAAAAACTAAGAAAATATTTTTTTTCTTTTTGTTATTTGATAATTATTTTTTAGAAAAAACATATATGTAAGTAAAAAATATAAAGAGAAAAAAGAAAAAAAGACCTGTTGACGCACCATCTTCTACTTCAATTTTTGAACATTCTTTTTTTTTTCATTTTATGATTGTTTTTTCTATGACGTCTTTCAATTATTTTCTTTGTCCTTTTTAACAGAAAATGTCTGTTTGTCGTTTTTCCTTTCTAGTTCAATTAAATACTTGAAACAAAAAAAAGAAATTTCTAATTTAGTGATAGCTTTTTTCTATATCATTACAAGAAAAACACTAAAACAAATAGCAAAAAAATAGAAAGCAGCCAACTTCAACCTACATGATATTCTGAGAACTCTAACAACATAATGGATGCATCAAATGTTATTTTTTCTTTTTACTTAAATTATTTTTAAAGTAAAAAATACTTTTAAATAACAGGAAAAATATTAAACACTTATATAAGGAAAAAGTATTGTATTGAATTAAAAATAGAATATTATTTCTCGTGAAGATCTCGTCAATAGATAATTATTATATTCAATCAGTTTGATTATTTGCTTGAAAAGGAAGATATATTTTCAGGTTATTGAAAATAGGACAAAGAGTATAACATCAGTAAATCAAAATACTACTACGCAGATCTTATGTTAATTAAAAAACTTAATTACTAAAATTTATGATTTATTCATTACTGTTTGTGTGATTGCTGAGGATCCTACAAAAAGATCAAAAAATATTCTATTGAAATTCTTGGAAAGTTTTTCTAACATCCAAAAAATATGTTTATCTAATAAAATGTGAATAGTGTATTATAATCAATAATATATTTAAAAATAGCTATCCAATAAAGAATAACGGGGGTCTTGAAATCCAACTATCAGTCTATCCTAAAATCATTTGTTTATATCAAACGTAAACAATTGTTTCAATAGTAGCAGTTCGAATTAATTATTTAGAAGATTTCGATCGTGAAAAGCATTAACTACAGGTCGATTACATTATTTTTAATAGTCTTGCGTAATATTTTGTGTTTATGTGAAATACTAGGAGTTTATTATTTAGATATAGTTGGATAGAGCGTTGACTACTCTATCAAATCATATTGTCTGCATTCTGTGTCCTTCGGTTTCCATTTAAAAAAATTTCGAAATCTCAAACAACACTAAAAAATACCAGAAGATGCAGCGTGAAAAGCTTCACAATCTACATGCAACCATTTTTTTTCTACTTTTAGTTTATGTTCTAAAAAAATTGACAACACCTTAAGCAGCCAAATTTCTATTCCTGTAAAAGAAAAAAATTTTTTTTCAATGGAAAAGATCGGTTGCACTGAACTGTTCTTTGTCTAGAAAACAAAAGAATGCACAATAAATATACGCTTCATCGTGCATATTGTTGAACTTTTGGCTCTGTATCTTTTGATATATTTTGTTTTTAATTAAACTTACGGTATAATACTTAAAACTTTTTCTTCATCGTCTGGGACTTACAAATTTTCTGGGCTAACACTCAAGGACATAATATATAAACTATATAATTCGATAGAGTAACCGATGTTCTATCCAACGGTATTAAAATAAGAAAACTCCAGTATTCCAGATAAATACAATAAATTACGGAAAACTATTAAACATAACGTAGTCAATCTGTATAGTGTGCTTCTAAAGTTACATCGAACTTTTTTAATAATAAATGTTTTTTTTAATTTATTTTATTGTGTTATGTCTGATACTTTGTACTTTTTTCCTAAGATCATAGATGTCAAAAAGAATAAAACTTCAAATATTACAATACATATATTGATTTATAGAAATGGAAAAAAGAAAATTGAATTTGAAATTTAAAAAAAACATTGAGAACAAATAGAATTGAATACGACACATCTCTGCGTAGGTTTTCTTTTTTACTTTTTCTTCAATACAAATTAAATATAGATAGAAAAATATTTTACACTGGAAGATTTTTAGGAGTATACCACTACGGAGATACGTGAGACATTACGCTCTCCACCTTATAGACAAAGTTGTTTCCGCAACTTCTCTCCGGAAAGTGTTGTTTGTTTTTTTTGAACCTAAAAAAAAAAGGACTTTCCTAAGTAAATTTAGCCGCTGAATCGATGTAAATAAATACAATGCACGTTCTCTTATGTAGTTCAAATACTATATCTATTTCTTCTGTGCATTTGTAAAAGAAAACAATTCTTACCATATACTTAAATTTCAACTATAATTATATTTTATCATGATATCAGAAAATACAAAATGCTAAACGTCTATATTTTGTACTTAAAATACGAAACAATATTTTTTTATATAACGTTAGAGCGATCATCTTAAGATTTAATTCAATCGTATTTAAAATTAAGACTGAGTAACTCTTTGAAGGTAGAAAGAAATGTAAAGTTAAGATCATTCGAAATACAAGAATAAAAACGATTGAACTCTGAAGATTATATGTACTTTCAATGCTATAATTAGATACGGTTAATTTACCGGCATTTTATAATAAGAATTTTTCTTAAAATATTCCCGTGATCAACTTTTTTTTTTATGAAAAAAAATGACAATAATATTATGACTGAAATAATACTTGATCATAAAAAATTTATTGTTTATGAAGACAACAACAACAACAACAACAGATAAAACTAAATAAAATATAATACTGCATTGACTTGATTTTTTCATATTATTATTAAATCTGACATTACAAAACAATATAAAACAAAAATAAATCATAGATATATATATCTATTATTTAATTATCATCGAATGGTGGTAAACCAAATTCCATTGGATCAAATTTTAAAAGACTATCTAATGTACGTGAAACATGTTTAATAATCCATGTATCGTATGTACTTAATGGTAAACTTGGTACAAGTACAACTTTCATTCCAGCCGTAAGTGCAGCTCGAACACCATTTTCTCCATCTTCAAATACTAAACATTGACTCATTGATAAAGGTGGATTAGGAAATTTTTCTGCACATGCAAGAAATATATCTGGTTCAGGTTTTGTTAAACGTATTTCATTTGCATCTGTACACATAACTGGATCAAATAATTTAAATAATTCAGGATAACCACTTGTTTTCAATGTAAATAATTCATGTGATGAACCTGTCGCAATTCCTAGAATACATTTTTATAGTTTTGAAATAATCGAAATGAATTTTAGTTTTTTCTCTACCTATAGGAATATTATGAGTGGTTAAATGTGTTATAAGACGTTCAGCACCAGGTAAAAGTTCAGCTGATGGAAATGCTTGTGTATAAAGTTCATTAGCTTTTATTAAAAATTCTTCATCAGTCATTGGCAAATTTAATTCTCCTAAAATTTAAATTTTTCAATAGAAAATTATTTCAAAAAAAAAAGAATGTTTACATACGAATTAAAATTTGTCCAGCTTCTAATGACGATTTTCCCATCATTTCTGATTTTGTTTCTGTACTAAAATTTTTTCCATATGGCGCACATATTTGTTGTAAACATTCAGTATAAATTGATTCAGTATCCAATAATAAACCATCCAAATCGAATATACAATGTGTAACATTCATTTTTATCTAAAAGAAATCATTAAACCGATTTTTAAGCAATAGGATAGTAGGTTCATAGAGTATTAAATGGCAAATATAATGGAAAGCATCGGAGACATCTAAAGAATATTAAAATATTAGTTCGTTCTACTCTAGTCTTGCGATAGTTACTCAATGGCAATACATGAGAAAATACTTGTGAGCCAGCTGTTAGAAATTTCCATAAAAATGGAGTGAGATTTTTTCTTTTTCAGAAAAAGTATCTCAAGAAGAAAACAATTAACATACGTGCTCTTACCTATTTAATTATAAATTATTCTGAAAGAAAGAATTTTCTACGATCCAAATAAAATACTAGAATATTGTTGTTAGGATAATGTGTATATTTGGAAAAAAATAGCAGTCAATACTTTTCACAATTGTCATTCTGAAAAACAACAAACAGAGAATAAAATATTTCATAACGATAGTTTGTTCATGGCACAATATTGATTAAAAAAAAATGATACTAAAAAACCACAAGAAAAACAAATTGAGATTCATAAAAATTTGTCGATTAAAATTTGTTGAAAGACAAAAATATTTCGTTTAATTAAATACAACATCTAATACCATCATGATTGTAAACCCACCTGAAAAATAAATTCAATTTTTTTTGTCTTAACATTCTATTTTAAAAGACATACCCATTATCCACCAAGATGATTTTGTTCGATTTTGTCTATTAAAATAAATTGAATAAAACATTATTTTCTTTTTTTTTGGTCAACTTACGGACTGATTTCGGGAATAATTTCATTAAAAACAACAAATAACATTGCACCAGCAGCAAACGATAGTGCAAATGGTAGTAAAAAATTTGCTAATTGTACAAAAAACACGCCCAAGATTCCAGCTACGATTTCAACTAAACCACTTAATTGACCATACCTATCGAGAAAAAAAAGACAATAATAATTTTCATCATAGAAAAAACAATTATTAACAAACCAAAATGCTCTGAACGATCCGATACCAAATGATCGCAGTGGTAGACTTATTGCTAATCCTAAAAAACAATTCTTTTATTAATAAATAACATCACTCAACATAAAAATTATAATGTGTAACACGGAGAAGCTACTTCCTCAGAGAATAGAAGAAGGAAAATATCAATCTTTTATATGAAGGGAAATGCAATCTAGAAAATGTAAAAAAAAAAGGAATTCCAGCACTCTTATTCTATAAATCATTGTTCCTTGTTTTTTTCTCTCTCTTCTTTCTAACAAAAGAATTTTCTAGACCTTATTATAATAATACATATGACAGTAAATTTATTCATCTACAGTGATTGAATGACATGAAAAGTATTAGTTTTCGATTTCTTTTTTTAGAATAAGATTATTCACAAGATATTTTGACGTATGAAAGATTTAATTATAATCTATTCAATAATTTTTGGTTCTAACTTGACACATTTATTGATAAGAAAGAATGTTTTCCTAGTCAATATTTACTTTCTCATACGTAAATATTTGCTAGTTATTATTCATAGAACGGGAGTAGATAAACAAAATCTTATTAAAAACCGGACTTGATACATCCTATTGCATGTATAGATGAATTCACGCGATAAAAGAATGTTAATAAAGACACATTAATAATGCGTTATGATTTTTTTAATTTAGATAGAAAAAAGAGTTTTGTAATAAGTTATTTGACACTGTTAATATTTGTATAGAGAAAAATTATCATTTGTGTCGTTTAGGAACTAATTATTTTTGTCTCAATCATCCCAGCATGACAATATATAGTTTATTCTTCTGGGTACTTTTACCTTCAGGAAAATTTTGAATACCAATCCCAATTGCTAAATTTCTAAAAAGGAAAAAACAAAAATAAAAATTTCATTTTTCTCAAATATTTACCGTGCATGATTGAAAGATAATATTGGATTTTGTGATGTTGGTATTGATCCGAATCCAACTCCGACGGCTAAACCTTCTAGAAAAACAAAACTATTTTCAAAAACGAAAAATAAAATCTTGTAACCAGGAAAATTGTGTACAGTAACAGCGATAATAAGTAAAAGTAATCGACGCCATTTTGCTTGTTCATCATTATGATTTATTGGAAATTCTTTTACTTCTTCCATTGGACTATCACCAATAGGTTCATGAATTTTAATTTTAGCATCTCGATTTTGTTTTACACGCAAACGTATAGCTG
Organism: Adineta steineri; assembly: GCA_905250115.1. Taxonomy (NCBI): domain Eukaryota; kingdom Metazoa; phylum Rotifera; class Eurotatoria; order Adinetida; family Adinetidae; genus Adineta; species Adineta steineri. The sequence continues at coordinate 250,701 of CAJNOI010000091.1, forward strand.
GATTCATTTTTAAACTTGTCAATGTTCCTTGCTCAGGTTTTCTTTTGTATTCATCAGTTTTTTTATTTGAAATAAATTGAAAGACTTGTTTCGATGTTAATGATGGTAATAATAGATCAGTCATATGAACAAATAAACCACCAAATAAAAAACCAATAATAACCAACAGAAAATTTAAATGCTTATTGATGTAATGTTCTTCACGAGCTATTTTAAATGCGGGATCAAGTAAACTCCAAAATGAAGCTGCAGTCATTACCTAAAAATATATTGGAGATAAAAAAAACTCCTTAAAAAAAATATTCATACCCCAGCTCCAAATCCGAGACTATAATCAAGTAATTTTTGCTAGAAAAAAACAAACAATTATTCAAGTATAATTTAATTCAATAAAACGTACGTTTGCCGAACGAAATACAAATACTAGAGATGCACCAGCGGCTGTAACAAGCCATGTAAATCCAGTTCCTAAATAAAATAATAGAATTTTTTTCTAATAAATTCGCTTGATTTCTCTACCTAGAAGGCATTGAATAAATGGTGATTGATCTCTCAACATTGATAAATGCTCATCTATCTATCCTTTTCTTTTTTTTGCTAATTCACATATCCCTCCACATTTTATTCATAATGTTCAATAATTGGTTATTAAATTTCACCAATAAAATTCGACAGAAAGAACAAAAAACAATAAAGAAGAAATTGCACATATATTCCATATTGATTATTAAACAACAATATATAAAATGAATGAAAATTCTTCATCAATTGATTTAAATACATTATGGGTTGAATATAAAAATCCTAATGGACGTGTAAGTAATGAAAATAAGTTTTGATTTCGAAATAAATTCTATTTTAGATTTATTTTTATAATGCAAAAACTCGTCAATCAACATGGACAAAACCAGAAGGACAACGTGTTATATCACAAGAAGAACTTGATCAATTACTTGCTAATCAAACAGAAACATCAACAAAAATTGTTTCACCAAATGCAAATGAACCCATCGATAATCAAACTGAAATAATCGAAAAAACTGTTCAATCACCAAATGAAAATCCATCGTCAAATTATAATCCATATTCATATCCACCACCGTCATTAGGAATGCCATTTGGAGCATTTCCACCACATTTAATGCCACATATGGCACAAATGATGCAGAATGGTGATTATTAGATTTATAAAACTAGAAGAGACATTTCAATTTTCTTATATTTAGGTTTTCCAAGTTTTAGTTCAGTTCCACCACCTGCTCATTTACTTCGTTTTATGATGCCACCTTTTCTAAATGCTCAAGGAATTGCTGCTGGAGGAAAAAGTTTAGAAACACTTGAAACAGAATTACGAAAAGTTAGAATTTTTTCTAAAAAAGTAATTTTTTAACTATAATAATATTTTTTCGTTTTAGTTACGAGTACAATTAAAAGAACTTGAAGAAAAAATGGAAAAAGCTAATAATGAAGTAACTACTTGGTCAGAATTCAAAAATCCTGAAGGACGACCATATTTTTATAATTCGAAAACAACAGAATCTACATGGGATAAACCTATTGTATTCAGTGATGTTATTGGTATAACAAATAACTAATTTTGTTTTTTTCATAAAATTACATTTCTTTTTTTCCCCAGATATACAAAATCAACTTGAACATATAAATAAAACAATTCATGAGTCAGAAAAAGAAGCAAAACGACTCGAAGCTGAACAAACTCTATTATCAGCAGCAACAGCAACAACAACAACAACAAATTCTAGTGATAAACAACAAACTGTTCCAGCACCTGCTTTTATTAGTGGTTTTACAGTAGAAAAAATGGATAATAATGATGTTCGACGTTTTGTAAGTATTGAATAAAATACATGATTTGCTCGATGTCGTCAATACGATCAGATGTTTTCCTAGTCATTGGTCTCAAGAGTTTTCTTTGTCTATTTGTAAGATGATGAAAACATAGTAATATGAATAAATTTTGATTATGACTCTATATATCTCCAGAGAATTCTAGCTATGACTGTCTTTTTGAATCATGAGTGGGAATATATTAGTTGTCAGAAAAATATTATAGTTCACAGTTCAACAACAATAATAATGAAGAATTCTTATCGATCAGATATAAAATAGAAATCTGAATTAGTCAATAGTTATTTCGTTTATTTGTACAATAAATATCTACTTATTTAATATTGATTTTCTAGGGTGAAACATTAGATCGTAATCTAAATGATGATAAATCCAAAGGTAAATCTAGACCAAGTTCAACTAAACCTATACCTGGCACTCCATGGTAAATCTAATATTAAAATTTTTGGTAAATTTATTATTCATTTATTTTCTTAGGTGTATTGTATGGACAAATGATCAACAGGTATTTTTCTTTAATCCGACATCACGTACATCACTTTGGGATAGACCAGAAGAATTAAAAGGTTTTATTTAAATCTTTTTTTGTATATTTATTGATTGTTTTTTCTTTATTGTATAGGTCGTTCGGATGTTGATGAGATGATTCGTGCAGCAATGCCACAACAAGAATCTACAGATAATAATCGAACAATAGCAACAAAACAAAAATTAGATTCAATTTCCGATGATATTGAACCTGACGCAAAAAAAATCAAGTATATTCGATTTAAAATTGAATTTTTCAATTGATTTTTTTTTCTTTCTATTCAGATCAGATTCAATTCCTATTATCAATAGTTTAAACAACAATGAAAATATTGATAATGAAATAAAATTAATTCAAAATATGAACGAACGCTCAATTAATAATAATAATATCAATACAAAAGAATCTCCTTATGATGCTGAATCGAAAGCAGCTAAACAGAGAGAATTAATTCCATATGAAACACGTATTAAACAATTTCGTGAAATGCTTGCTGAGAAACAAGTAAATTAAATAAATAAAAGAATTTATTTTATTTCATATATGTATAGGTTAGTGCATTTGCAACATGGGAACAAGAATTAAATAAAATTAATTGTGATGCACGTTATTTATTATTGACAGCTAAAGAACGTAAACAAGAATTTGATCGTTACACACATGGTTAGAATAAAACGAATTTTTTTTTCTATTTAAAAATATATATTTTAGAACGAGCTGATGAAGAACGACGAGAAAAAGAAGCTAAAATTAAATTAAAAAAGAAAAAATTTCATGATCTAATAAAAGAATCCAATGTATCAGTGAAGTAATTCATTATAATAGACACAAAATAATAAACAATATTAATAAATATATATTTATTTAGAACAACCTATAATGAATTTTCATCAAGACACAGTAAGGACGAACGGTTTCGAGCAGTTGAAAAAATACGTGATCGTGAAGCATGGTTTCATGAATATGTGCAAGAATTAAAAACACAAGAAAAAGATGGATCAAATAAACATACGATCAAAGAAAAAGTAAGAATATTCTTCGTTCGATAATTTAAATACATTTGTATTGTTATCAATATTAATTTAGTACTGATAAGAATCTAATATTGAGTATTTTATGTATAGTTGTATAAAAAATGTAGTTGATAATTATTAGAGAGTGTCGAATGCATAGAGTTATATAGAATTCTAGCTATTCATAGTTTTTCTTGGTATACTTCGTACTAAACAGAACTTCCATTTTCCGAGTTGACCATTGCGATAATGAAAAGAAAAGAGTTCATCGAAAACTGACCTGTTGGCAGTAGAGCCCGTCGGTCCGGGTCCGGATCGAAAGAAATATGTTATCAACATGGTATTTTTTATTCATTTCATTCAAAAGTCTTGAATTTATTTATAGAAATAATAGAAAAAACAACTATCAGATTTCAAGTAGAAAAATTTACTGAGAGCTCTAAAGGTACAGTTCGAGTTCAGACCAGTGCTCATCAGGATCAAGTCCGGGTCCAAAACAATGTAGACCCGACGAATTCTAGTCCACAGAAACTTGGATCGTGCGAATTCCTTGGGAAATAAAGCATGAAGTGAGAATCAGTAATCTAAACACGGTATCTTGATGTATATGAAGACATGTAATTGTTGACCGGAAAATGTTTTTTATTAATTTTAATAGAATTTTATGTGATTATGGTTAAATTGTTAGACCAATTCAGAATATATATTTATTTTGATCTTTTTTAGTTGAAGAAAGATTATTTCTCGTTATTAAAAGAATTAAAAGTTGCCCAAGATTCATCTTGGTCTGATATAAAACGTTCCGGTGAACATGATCAACGTTATAAAGCTATTGAATCAAGTTCGAGACGTGAAGATTGGTTTCGTGAATATCAAACAAAACATATTGATGGAATAACAAATTCATCAAATGATGTATAAAAAAACATTTTCAATTTTTTATTGAATGTTTTTTTTTTCGTATTATATATTTAGGCAACAAATGAAGAAGATCTTGAACGACAACGTGAAAAAGAAAAACAAGAACGTATTGATGCTAGTATAAAAAAACGTGCTGAAGAAGTTAAAGAACAATTATCTGGTTTTCAACGTGAATTAGATAAAGAACGTGAACAATTAAAAAAAGATAAAGCTATTGAAAATTTCAAAGCATTATTAACCGATATGGTACGAACAGCTGATGCTGAATGGAAAGATACAAAAAAAGCTTTACGAAAAGATCCACGATGGAATCAAGATATTGATCGTGATGAAAAAGAAAGTTTATTTGAAGAACATGTTAATTTATTAGAAAAAAAACGTAAAATGGCATTTCATTCATTATTAAGTGAACATTGTACATTATCATCAACATGGAAAGAAGTTAAAAAAAATATTAAAACGGATGTACGTTTCGAAAAAATCTTTTCAAATGATCATAAACGTGATTTAGAAAGAGAATTTGAATTATATATGAAATATAAATATGATACAGCAAAAAAAGAATTTAAAGAATTGTTAAAAGAAACAAAAATTATTACACATAAGTATGTAGAATAATTTAATAAAAACGAAATCTTTAAATTTATTTATGTTTAGATCACTTAGAATGATAAGAGAATCAGAAGAACAAAATCATTTACGTGATATTGAAAAAATTCTACAAAAAGATAAACGTTATCTATTATTAGATGTTATACCAGAAGAACGTTCAAGAATTTTAATGAATTATATTGAAGATCTTCAAGAACAAGGTGAACCACCACCACCAACAGCTTCACTTGATCGACGAAAACTTTGAAAAAAAATTTTGTTTTCATCTTGTTATTGTTGTTTTACTTTGTAATATTTTGTTTTCGTTTTTTCGACAGAGCAATATCTGTATGTCTCTTTGTCAAACATAAGAGTGGTCAATCAAATTAAACATAATTGACTAAGATTTGCAATGATTTATCTGTAAACAAAAATTAAACTAATCTTCAAGAATTAAACACTTGAAATTATATTCTCTTATTTACGGTATAAGATCTCGTGGCGTAACCAGAAATCATCGGATGAGTGGGCACCGCCATACCGGTTTTCAAAAAGCTAGTGCAGCATGTTTGTTTTGTCGTATAACTAGGCATGTAACCGAACCCAAACTTAGTTCGGGTTCGGGTTCGGTACATGCCTATGTATAACAAATATGCATTAGTTTATTTATTAAGCGTAGAAAAATATCTAAAGATCACAAGCCTATCATTCTATTACTAAAACACATCAATCATATAATCGATTATCTGACATTGTATAGCATTTAGTTTTTTTTACTAATAGGATTTTCTGAAAATTCTTTCACATGTGGTCGATGAGACATTTGTAGAAATAGTAAGAGATGTTATTGTTTGTTTCGACCATAATAATTGCCGTATAGAGTTTAAACAAACTATGCTTTATTAATAGTACTTTTATAGTAGAATAACTATTTACATTGTACTATACAAATCATTATTTCAAAGTTTTTATTTAGATTTCCATGTTAAAATCAATTGTAAATTACATATATGTATTCATTTCTCATATTTGTTTGATATGATCAACCTTGATTGAAGCAATTAGTAGAATGTTATTTGACTACAGGAAATTATCATATGACATATGTCGACAACGATAAAAAACAGAAAAGATCATACTATTGACTAATTAATTATTGTCATATCCTTGAGGATTGAATTTCGATCCTCTCATGATTATTCTAATTAGTATCGAATTTATTTCTATAAATATCATTCGGTCAAATATATATAAAGGTTAAAAAGGTCAATGATTTTTCATAATCATGTCGACAAAACTTTTTTTGTAATCGAGTAATTAATGAGAAAAACCTAAGATATCCGAAACCATTTAAAAAATCATAATCAAAGAAAAACACATGTAAATATAAATATAAATATAACATCGAATAAGATATGTTTTTTTTGTTAATTAATAATTGTGTTCGACTATATGAAGATTTTTTTTAGCTTCATTGCTTATATTCTTTCCATCATATTCTCCTCTCGAAGCCGAAGAATTTGCTATAGCTCGTTTAAGAAAACTATGTTGTGCATTTGATTCATTCTCTCGTTTTCCACCCCATGCCTTCAATGCTAAATACAACGACAATTAGTATTCAAGTATGAAAGAAAGAAAGAAGTCAAACCTGATGCTTGTAATGCTCGTCCAAAGCTAAATGTTAATACCCAAGGACATTTTTGTTGATAGATTAATTTATTCATTTCATTTAAATTCATCGTTGCATCTTCTTCAGATTGACCACCACTAAGAAAAACCTATTCAAAGAATTTCATTATTTATTCTTCTATATAAACATACAATTCCAGCTAAAGCTGCTGGACATGTTCGAGATAATGTTGTAATTGTAGCAAGTGCTTAAAATATATAAGTATAACAAAGACAAACCTTGAGTGTTATTTTTACCAATATCTGATGATTTAACTTTTTTCTTTGCTTCATGTCCTGGCGTAATCATATTCTATAAAATCATCTACATAAATAAAATACAAAAACATTGACTTACTGGTTTAAGTAAACATCCTTCGAGATAAACATTATAATCCGATAAAGCTGTAAATGCAGCTGCAAGAACTTTTTCTGTTACATATTGACACGTATATATATCATGATCTCCATCAGGTATTACTTCAGGTTCAATAATAGGGACTAAACCTAAAATAGAAAATTTATTTAATTATTGATAAACAAAAAAAAACAGAATACCTTTTGCTTGACAAATGGATGCATATCGAGCTAGAATAATAGCATTATTTAAAATAGCTACTTGAGTTGGTTGATTTTTTGTTTGATTAATACGTAATACACAACGCCATTTAGCAAATCGAGCACCACGAGTGAAACTTAATAATCCTAATGATACTTTTTGTATAAATCAATTGAACTTACAAATCTTCACAACGTTTTTCTAAATCATCAAAACCTAACGTTATTGTTTCATTTGTATTTATTGTTAATGATTCTAAACCCTGCATATATTTATATAAGAATAACAATATAATTATTATTCTATAGAATTACTCGATCAAGTTTAATACCAGGTAGAATACCACTTTGAGTAAGCATCATAGGAAATGATATTGAACTATCATTACTTTGATTAAATGTTTCTTCATGCATAATAATTCCGCTAATATATTGTTGAATATTAGGTGTAGTAAAAAGGATTTGTCGATAGATACGACGTTGTTCAGCTGTATTTTCTACACCAATTGATTGAAAACGTTTAACTATAGACGATGGACTTTCATCAGCAGCTAATATACCTTTACCTTGTTGAACAATAAATTCAGCATTTTTTTTTAACATTGATTCATTCGAATTATTATGTATCATATTCGTTTTGTAAATAATAATAAATTCGCTTTATATAGAACCCGCTAATTTTGAAATTTCTATTTTTTTTCCTATTGAATGCACATTTTAACATTCTGTATATATTTTCTAAATAGAATTAATATCATTCTTTATGAATTATTCATGTCAAGAATTAGTATCAAGATTAAAAAATAATATGGATTCATTTATTACCATGTGTCTATTCTTATCATAGATAATATTAGAATCTATCCTAGAATATTTTCACACATGTTTTCTAAGAAAACAATAACATAGATATGTTATGTCATAACATAATAAACTAATTTATTTTTAAACACCACAAGAAAAGAAATGCGCCATTTCATATTAGAATAAGAGGTCGATTTACATTTTATTATCATAAATAAATATATATATATTAAGCAAAAATAAGTTGAATTAGAAAATCGTTTAGAATAATCTATTTGACAACAAATATGACTTGAGAATATATGATAAAATTCTTCAATGAATAAATCTTAATTATGTTATAGTAATTTTTTATGATAAATTACTCATTATTGTTTATAGAAATAACATTATGATTAGAATTGTACGCATTGTTTACATATGTGATTAGTTATTTTATGATAGTATAGATACCCTTCGGAATGAAAATCGAATAAGAACATCATGCAAAACAAAACCGGAAAGAAGAAGAATGATTCTATCGTGATCTATCTATTTAATTTTAAATAATCTGCTTATATATGATTATATTTATTTTTATTTTTATCGACAACTATATACTAATCATAACTAAATAAATTGAATGATGATGATATATAGATACTAGTACTACTACTTTTTTTTAACTAGAATATTTAGTATTTAATGATTGATGACAGACATAAGATACTTGAGAAAATTTGATTAATAATTGTTGAAATGTTGATGATAGTACTGTTTATTATTTTTTATTAGGTCAAAGTAACTTTATCAATTAATAATCTTCGAATTAAGAAATGATCTTTTTTTTTGCATTCGAGATTTTAAGATAGGGAAGATAATAATCAAATTTTATAAGATGTAAAAAGACAACATGTGTAAGAATTATATATATATGTATGTTGCCTTATATCAAGTGCATTAATCATAATCAATAGCATTAGTATTGTTGTAAGAATCGAAAAGATGAGGAAGGAGAAGAGAAGAAAGGAAAAAAAACTAAGCAAAGTATACTAAAAACGCTTTTCTTCTTTTTTTCTACTATTATTTTCTTTCTATTTCAGTTCTTCTCATCTAACTCTAACTCTATTTCTCTTTCTTCTTCATTAAACTACAAGATATAATGTAGTATATGATGTCGAATCAGGCATATGATATGACAAAACGAGAAAAAAGAAACAAGAAATTTAGAAAAGAAAGTATCTAAAAGCATTTATGATTGTAACTCATAGCTATTTCTCTATTTTTTCTCTCTCTGTCTCTCTCTCTCGCTTCCCTTCCCTTCCCTTCCTTTTATCATATTGACGTCTTCGCTAGTTTATTGGTGACACGTAAAGTAACAGAAAAACTAGTAAAAATAGTACTGATGACAAAGGCGACGAAACCAACAAATCTATAGATAGATATACATATATATATAATAAAAGAGCGGGGAAAAAAAAGTCAAGTATTCTTAACTTAATGGGTAATACAAATAGTGGTAGTAATGCTCCTCCATCTCCATCCCGTTGGCCAACAGGTGGACAAGATTCAACATCAAAACAAATTCATATACGTACAGATCAAGCTGATGGATTTTATTTTACTGGTGAACAATTAACTGGTACAGTTGAAATTCCACTTTTCTATTTTCAACAATATTTAAATAATAAAAATAATCGAAAACCAACTGAATTAATACTTCAACAAATAATATCTAATGATATTATTATAGAACTTGTTGGAGATGCAACATATTCAGCTGAAGTTGACGCGGCTGCTGATAGTGATGGACACTCCAAACATCAAGTTAATGTTTGTCGACAACGTTGTTTCGTGATACTTAATCAAGATAATGATAAACAATCTATACAAAATAATAATCAAGCTGAAACATCATTTGATCAAACAACAGCACAAACATTAGATACACAAACTGTACCATTACCAACAACAATTAAAGGAATATTTCAATTACAAATACCAGATGCTCTACCACCATCCTTATACAATAATCGACCACCATCAGTTATTTATACTCTGGAATTAAATCTATCATCAAGTCGTTATCGTTTTCAAATACCTATTATACTTAGTTCAAAAGGTTGTATACCACATCCAACAATTGATATTGAATTAAATAATAATGCTACTAATCAACATAATATTCATTTACAAGCTTCATTAATAAAAACATTTTATCGACCTGGTGAACAAATACCTGTTCGATTAAGTTATACAAATCCTCAACAACGTTTAATACGTTCAATAACAGTTACACTTATACAATTTTATCGTATACATAATGATCAATATCGTTTACAATTAGATGGTAAAGAATGGACATTTGATATATCAACAATGTTACCACAACGAGAATGGTTAGGTGAAACTCTTTTACAATTACCATATCAACCATTACAAGCATCATTTTCAAATCAATCTGTTGGTACAACACAACGAATTGAATGTGAATTAGATTATAGAATATTTATTGAACTTAATGAAAAAAAAGGTGACGATATTCATCTTGTATTACCATCGATTAATGTAACATATCAAAAATGACATTTAAAAAAAACACAAAACTTATTGTCTTACTGATATATTTAAATGTATAAACATTATTTATTCTTTTGTTTATGTCATACACACACACACATACACACACACAAAAATTGAATTGTAAAACTCATCTATCATAATAAATCATATCTATAAATAACTTTAAAAATTTTTATTTCTTCTTTTGTACTTATAATCATAATCTTAATTAAAAATGCATGTTTTATCGATTTTACATAATATGAAGCAAGAAAACTAGTATATGTCTTTGTGACACTTTCTTTTTTACACCTGTATAAGAGAGTGTGCTGCAAGAGTCTCATTGATTTTTCTTTTCTCTCTC
>CAJNOI010000091.1:261658-294844 GCA_905250115.1 Adineta steineri
CATCCACCCACAGACACCCATCAACCAACACCCACAGGTACGCGCATGCTCATATCCTCACTCTCACCCACACTCACCCACACCCACACCCACACCCTCACCCTCACCCTCACCCTCACCCTCACCCTCACCCACACCTGCATGCACGCTCTTATGGTGAGAAATCCATTCAGTGAATTTCTCTCGGCGGAATTCGTCGCTGGCGAAAAAATTTTTCGGTGAAAATGGAATATATCTTCATACTCACTCCATCACAGTCACTCTATGTAAACGAACTGTACGAATTTTGCTTCAAGGACAGTAAGAAAGGAATCGAAAGTTGTTATTTTTTAACCATCTAATATTTTTATTTCAACATTTCTTCTGTTTGAATAGCAGAGAAGAGTATTTTTTGTCGTGAATGTCCTTTTATGATTTCTTACTCTATGCATGTGTAGTAAAAGATCATTTATTTATTTAATCGACTCTTGCTTATCAACGTAAAGTAAAAAATTCTCTTTCTCTCGACACGAACAGAATTTCATATGAATTATTTTCGGGGTATAGACACTTGCAGAGACACAATCAAAAGCATATGAATTTTTTATTCTAAGTAACTAAAGTAAGTAATTAGCTCGTTGTTCTTATTGTTGTTATTAATACTTAATAAAAAGAGCTAATGCTTGCGTAATAAATTTTAACTAAGTTATGAGACAAAATCTTTATTCTGAATTGCACTTAAAAGACAGTCTGTGATAGAAGACCCTCGTTTTATCAAAAGGTTGCCGAAGAAAAAATACTTGGTTCGCACAAAACTTTTTTATTTTTTCTGAAGAGTGCTAGTTATAGAAAAATATATGAGCTGTAAAGATTTCAATCAGCTGATGGAATTCCCTCGTGAACGTACCCTAAAAATAGGATTTTCAAGAGCCTTCTAAATTTGTTTTTGCTCGGATTTTCGGCGCCATAAGAGTGTTTCTTACGAACTCTCTTTTAGGATCATATCAATACAACAGAAAATTTCTACGTTCTATCTCGCCTACACACTGATACATGTCTAAAATACAACCGCATCAGAACTACTTATCGATGGAGTCATTGCAATCTACAACTATCGATTTACACGTTCAAAGCCCGTCTCAGATCTCGACCTATGCAAAACTCGAATCTCAAGGAGAATACGACAAGTGGCCCCTGATCAACTATGGTCGATCAGAATCTAAATCAACTCAAGAACTTCTCTTCGACGTAATTAATATTGACCTAGCTCTAAAATAATTCTGTAGTTGTCTTTTTAATAATCTTTGTCTAGGCTGCCTCAGAGAAACATCTAGATATGGCTCGACAAAAATGGGAACTATTCAAGGGTGCGGTTGAAAATGAAAGCCTTTCGAAGCATAAAGTGAAGAAAATTATCGGTACTCTCGATGAAGATAAAGAATGGGCAGCTCTTCATTATGCTGTTTACTGTAATAATCTGAGCTTATGTGATAGATTAACATCCAAACTAGACAAATATCAATGCGGTATGTTATTATTTTATATTAAAATGAACAATATTTGTGATTTCAAAAAATAATAATGTAGATGTTAACATTCTCGGTGGCGATGGTGAAAATGTTTTGCATATAGTATCTCAATCGACTTGTATATGGGGAGATGCAGGAGATGTAAGTATTTACGTATGAACTACACAACGAAAGAATTCTAATTTACAGTAGTTGAATAATCTGATTCTAGCCCAAAACTAGATGCTTTCGTCAAATTTGTCAAGAGTTTCAAAGTTAATTATTTCATTTATGTTTTGGTTATTTTCTTACGTGTATTTTTAAGATGATTGAGGTATTTTGAAAACTATTGTAAACGTATATGTAGAAAAAACTGACGTTCAACGGTCATATATAAATGTAGTTGAACATATTAAGTATACGTACACGTATGTTTTTTCTATATGTTAACAGGGAACCATTAAGGAATTTCCAGATATAATCAAATTACTTGTTGAAGACCATCGTGCCGATGTCAATCACGCAGATGATGAAGGTCACACACCATTGCATATGGCTGCAATGCGAGGTCGACTTCGCTATATCAAGTATTTGATTCATCATGGAGCCAAAGTTGACGTAGGTATAAATTCTATATTATAGAGATCTTATCTTTCTATATAGGCGTTGACCAAACTCAACGCAAATATACTGCATTTTGCCGTGTTCCCCGTTAATCAGTTGAATGCAGAACAAATTTATAATCTAGCAGACTATATAAGCAATGACCCATTGGTGATAGAGAAAGATTTGTTCAATCTTTGCACGTTAGACAACAGAACACCTCTTGTCTTCTTAGCGTCTCATCCAGCGATTACAAGTCCATCATCAAACGATCAAAAGGAAGGGCAACAAAACGTCAAGAAGAAGCTTATGAAATTATTTACCACAAACAAAATGGATGAAACACAAATTCCGGTCGTATTTGACATGATTGCTCGACGTAAACAAAATGAGCAGTTTAATCATTTAGAAAATCTTTTCGAAAAAGCTTCGCCCCAAACTCAAGAACAAATAATTCGTCTTGCATGCCGTTACGACAATGTAGCTCTTCTTCGATGGCTTATAAATAGGCCAGCACCAAAAGGATACACCAGCAAGATTAACTGCGCTGAGTATACACCATTACTGACAGCCATATTTTACAACTCAAAGCACTGCGTTCTGGAATTGATCAAAGTATGCTTTCATTTTCTTTTAATCGTAATAAGCAAAAACATTGATAGACTGACATAATATATATAATTCGAAACTGTAAGCGATTAGTATCATTTATAAGGTCTGTAAACTGAAAAGAATATTTCGACAATAGCATAGCTCATATTTTTGTCTTCGTGTAGCTCCGTAAGAACTATAAGTCACTAAATTAGCGCATCTTATCACTTATGTCTTTTTTTCATATTTTCCATTTGTAATTTCACTTCTAATGTCAAAAAAACTTCCGATTGTTAATAGTATTACTTAGTTAGTACTTTTACCAAAACTGTGTATTATGCACTTTCTTCCGTCTAGTTAGAGACATACGTATCTCAAAAACATTTTATAATGATATGTTAAGATGCGTATTGCTTGCCAAAATAGTCAAACCATAAACCACATTTTATTATTTAGAATATAGACGGTGAGCATCAATTACCTCTGCTGGCAGTTGGAGCTGAAGAACAGGACAATATCTTACATATTTGTGCTAAGCGTCAAGTATCAATTGATATTCTCGATATGATCATCAACAAACTCTCTACTCGCAACATCGCAGAATTAATGCAAACGAAAGACAGTAGTGGTAACCTTCCATTGCATTTAGCGGCTCAGATAAACACTGAAGACGAATTGAAAATTTGGAAAGAACTAATCAAGAAAAAAAACGTTTCACCAATGTTCAACTTGTTATTGATCAAAAATCGTCGAGGCAATACAGTGGCTCATGAGGCGAGTGAACACGGAAATTTGCGTATTCTCAAATTCATGTGGGAACCGCTTTTACCAGACAAAGAGCACGCTCATACGAAAGTATTTTATGCAACAGACGACGATAATAGATTTACTTGTTTACATATAGCGGCTAAGAATGGAGGTGGCAAGGGTAAGTAATACTACATACGTCGATTTGATTTGCATAGAATCGAAACTATTTAATGAAAAAATATCTTTTTATTCTTTTTAGAACTCGAACTGCTCAAATATTTGATTGAAACTGTGGGTATAGAAGTTGATGTCATTGGTGATCGACGACGCACTCCACTCCATCTTGCTTGTGAATATGGACATCTTGATGTCGTCAAGTATCTGATCGAGAAGGGTGCCTCAACCACATTACGCACCGCACAACTTTTAAATTGTCTCGAAATTTCTATTCAAAAGCAGCATGTGAAAATGGTCAAATATCTTTTAAAGCGTCCCGACTGGCGAGGAATGATGCGCAATGCACAACTCATCGAAGGGACCGACGCTTACGATACACCAATGCGAAAACTCATTCGTTATATGCCTGATGTAGCTCTTTGGACAATAGAGAAAAAACTAACACGAAAAGTTGGTGGTGCAGGTCAAAAAGTATCCAAGGAGATCTACGATTATGAATTCTACGAAGACATGAATACAGTCAAAGATTGGTATGCACAAGGTATATTGATAAAGATAGTTTTAAGATTTCTACGCACTGCGTTAATTATTTGATCTTATAAGGCTTACACAAAATCACATTATTTTTAGAAAACTTGACGTGAATTTTACGAAATTATCCGCAAGTTTTATACTACACTATCATTTACAGAATTTTCAAAACAGTTCATATAGAATTCGACGTCTTCTCAAACTAGAATCCTCTAGAATTTTCCCCGTTCTTTAGCGGTATTGAAAATTTTTCATATAACTCAGTAGTTGGTCGATGAACACCGCTAATCTAATACGTACTAAGCTATCTTATCATTTAGAGAAACATCAATTCCTATAATATGGTATTAAAGATGACATTATTTTCCTGATAAAAGACCGGTACCGGATCGTTAACTTTCAATATCAGAAATATTTAAAAATATGATTCAGAATTTGAATTTTGAGTCAATTCCGAAACCTTTATTTTATATTTCATGAATTGTGACCAAAGTGTTGGATAGAGTAAAAATAACTGTAAGTAGTTGTATAAAAGCTAGGTAATTTTCGCAGAGTTCGTTCAGTATTATTTTATTGTAGAGTATCTATTGTCTTGTCTGAATTTCACCTATACAAAAGCACTCAAAAAAATGATAGTTTCAACAGAAAGAAATTAATTTTCCTTGAAATGATAACTTCGCTTAAAAACAATTTTTCTATCAAATGCTCAATAGAGTTAACACAACTCAAAAAAATCAAACTCGTTTCTTATGTGTCTACTCAACACGAAAGCTTGAGATAAAACTATTGGAGTATCGGATGTATTTAAAGATTCCACTAAAATATTCTTATAAAAAATACCGACTACAGTAAGGTCTTGTAGTTTTATAATGAGGATAAGTTTCAAAGTATGCAACTGATGTTGAGGTCGGGCTCCATATGGTGTACCTTATGTACGATGTTCGAACTCAAAAGCAGTTGTAACTCGAGCGAGTCTAAAATCGTTTCAGCAATTATAATAATAATTTCTTTATATCTCTCTGAAAATGTGTATTTTAACAGGTGCGAAATTACCTCCTGAAGATAGATCATGCACAGCTCGATGTCATAAACTCGGCGTCAGTGCCATATATGGTTGTTACTTTAATACTGGGTGTTGCAACAGAGATGATTACGACAAAGAGAGTAATATTGGTGTGCCATATACACGTGACTCTTACACATTGGTTCGAAATCATCCTCTGATGTTAGTCTCTGAACAATCAGTCTATCCGAAATTAATGGCACATCAGTATCATGTCTGGTTACGTAAAAAAATATTTCGACGATTTAGCACATACTGGTTGGCGTTCTCATTTCTCTCTTATATTATTCTGCTCGGTTTGTGGACTGCTGTAGTCCTCAGTGGAAAACATCCTCAGTATTTCTATGCCTTAGCTGGTTATGACATGACATTGGATACTGGTACATGTAAACAAGTTGCTAACACTCTAATCTCGCAGAACGTCAGCGAGGTGTTAAAGACTACTGCATATCAACGACTTAAAACTACACTTTATGTCTTTTTTTGGATACTTATTGCCAAGAATGGTATTCAAATCCTCGCTCTCTTTCCAAAGGTCTTTCGCGTGGGAGCTTACTATGTGGAAGGTTCTGCTCTCGTGCTCTCTTTCGTCTATATACTAGACTGGTACGATTGGCAATCTCCAGTTCTCTTTCGATGTCCAGTTCAATATCAGATTGGAGCTATGGGTCTTCTTCTCGCTTGGATGAATCTTCTTGCTTATGTCCGTTGTATCCCTTGGCTCGGTGTTGGCATCTATGTAGCTATGCTTCAAGTCATCTGCTTCAAATTTCTCCGCTTTCTACCCGTGTTAATGATTATTATCTGCGGATTCGGTTTCACGTACTGGATGCTGTTGCAAAATCAGTCTGTGTATGCTACACCTATTGAGGCTCTTATACGCACAGGTTTAATGATGTTCGATCTGGGTTATGAAAGTCGTCTCTACAGTAGCGACCAAGTAGCATATTATAAGCTTGTCTATGTCATTATGATTTTAACGGCCATTGTTTCCTGCATTTTTATTATCAATCTCTTGATTGGTAGGAACACTCTTTTAATTCGATATTTTAGATTCGTATGGTCAGTAGCCTACCTATAGCGTAGTTTTTAAAAGAATTTGACTATAAATTATCGAGAACTGGATGTTGTTGTTTTGTCAGTAAGACGATAAATCCGACTTTACTCTTATGTCTTTGGTGAAAGATTATAAGTTAGAGAATCGAAGTTACATAAAATCTTCACATTAATGATATCTTTTTCTCTTTTAGGTCTCGCTGTTGGTGAAATTCCAACTTTAATGGATGAAGGTACTCTTTGGCGCGATACGATGCTCTACAATTTTGTGTCAGACGGCGAAATCTTACGTTTACAATTTCTTCGACTCATGAGATTCTTAAGTTGCTACCAATTGACGCGAATACCATGTATGATTCCCCGGCCTATTATCATGTTAACGTACGATGAAAGAGCACATGGTTGGTTCGAAAAAGCATGGCATTACACAATGAAACATTTCTTTGAAGAAAAAATTCAGGATGATGTCGAACTCAAAATACCATCAAAAAAGGAAGCCAAAGAACATCAGGAAGAGAAAGAAAATTGAACATTAAATTAGTATACATAGACTGTTTTTAACATTATCTCCTAGTTTATCTCAACAATAATATGTGTCATTTACTCAAGAGTGTCTACTTTATTCAAATAAAAAAGTTCTTCGATCATCATATATTATAAGAATTTTTGTTTTGATGTGGGTGTAGATGTCAGAGCAAGGTTAATGTGATACTCACACCCACACCCACACCAGTATTCTCGAAAATCCTTAGTGAGTTTCCTAATTTGTTTCTATCAAAAACCTTTTAAGAGGTTCAAAACAAAAGTTCTCGAAGACTGGTAAATTCTACATTACATAATTTCATCCGCGACCAAAAACCGGCTCCGGAAATGAACTAACCGTTTTCGAGCAGATTCTGAAATTCAATATATTCCTCTGAAATACAATCGTTCTTATAACTAGAAGTAACTCGTCGACTCTACGAGCCTCGCTTATCTTGAGAATGTGAATCTTGTATTAGCCATAAACCCACACCCACACCTTTATCAATCAGTACCGTGGATGGTAATGAATGGGGATTGAGTTGGACGTGGAACTTTCCATTTTTGTCTGTTTATTATAAAAAGATATAAATAATGTGCGTATTTAAAGTAGAAAAAGGTTATAAAAAGAGCGAATCTTTATCAGCAGATACTCTCAGCAACCTTGAAAACAAATGTCAATAATCTGCGTTGTCAGATGGTGTGAAAATTTTCTTTTTACCCATGGAATGTCGAGACGGAGTATTGGAAGAATCATGTATTTGTCGATCCTTACGCTGGACGTCTTTCATTTCATCACCAGCAAGATCTGAGTTTTTCTGACTGGTGTTGCGTCCTCGGCGAGCAAACAGAATGGTCAGGACGATCATAGCCACTAGAACTAGACTAGCCATGGATGCAATAACTATGCTAGTTGCACCTTTCTGTTTCACTGCTGCACTAACTTGGATAGCAACGAACCAAATATAAAGGAGAATGCTTATTACTAACACAGTATAATAACGAACAGTTTTATCTACTTCAAGATCGGCAAGCATTCGATTCAGTATAGATAAAATACCAACAAGTAATAATAGTGCTAGGAAAACCATCAACAAACTGATGATTGGTGTAAACGACTTAACATAGTTTATAGCGGTCAATGCTACATTGCGTAGTTCACCGGTAGCATTTGCTTCGGCTTGCAGAAGAGCATCGGATAATTTTTCACTAGCCGAATCAAGACCAAGTATACCACTGAAAGCACCACCCATTCTGGAAAATCGTGAAGCGAAATTTGAAAAATCTATCAAAACAACTTTCTGGGATCTTGTGCGACGACAACAAAGAAATACCTGTGAATAGACTGAAGACTTCTATATTTTTGTCACATAGTAATTCAACATTTATATATCTGCGGCTCGTCGATCTTCTTGGATTTTTCCGTTTTGTTTATCTACATTATATGACACTTTTTATCATAGCACGAATATTAACGCAATCTCTCACAAACTCATTGTGTATTTAATGATGCAACAAGTTGAAAAAAAATTTCTATTGTATTGTTCTTAACTATCTATCTTATGCAACAGCAGTTATCTCTTTAAAAGTGTGTAGGTGTGGATGTGGGTGAAGATGTTTGAGTAAGGTCAATGCAATATCCACTCTTACACCCACATCCCATACTCACATCCACCCACGCTTTATATCTACGACTTTTTCATTATTCTTTCATGGAGTTGAGAAAAAAAAATTACACCATGTTGAATCAGTATCATGTTTTTTTTTTATCGCATAGGAGTGCATATATAATTTCATCACAACACAATCTAACGTGGTAGTTTTGTTCGTTCTTCTCGATTCTTCTATAATAATAACATTTGGTTGTGCAATATTGTTGTGGACTATATAAAGACACGTTTTTTTAATACTTCTTTACTCTTCCAGTTTCGATCATCAACCGCGCGTCGTGTATCAAAAGCACACCCCCGGTGGCTTAACAACCTGAATGATGACTGATTGGAAACGTATGCTCTCATTAAAAATAGACTTGCTTATGCATTAACTTCGTACTTCGAATTTGCTTGAACTTTCTATGTTTGAGTTAAAAACCCGGTTTCCGGCGTGTCTCGATCACAACGAAGCCCTGCTATCGTCGTTTAACACCGACGCTTTGGGTTGATCGAGCATGTCGAAGGCCACCGAATCAGAAATTATATTTGTTTGTGATGATTATATTGAGAAACACAACAACATATTCAATTTCATCAGTGTATCTTCGACGTTTTCATCATATGTCAACGAAGCCGAGTTTCGAAGAGACGATTCAATATCCATAAGTCAAGGCCACTGTTTTCTAAGAGCATACGTTTTTAATCTGCACATCGAGTTGACCAAAGACACAATTACATAAAAGTGAGTAATTTTATTTTTAAATTTTATTCTTTATAGCAACTGCAGATGGTAAAATTATTCCTGCTACTCAAATTTCAAGTAAGGTTTTTTTTTGTTTTATTGTATTCTATTTTTTACTGAAATATTTGAATAAATAAATAAATTGTGTTAGTTATGAATGATTCGATAATTGTTCAGAGATCATTAATTTTATTCATATAAAACTAGATAGCATTCAAGTTCTACTCAATTACTAAATACGATGTGAACGTAAAACCACGATTTACACTTGCAATTTTCTTTCAGCTATAAAACATCGGATGATATTTTATTTTGATTTAAAACAAAAAAGAACATTCTTATTTACAAGCATTAAGAAATTCTACAACTAAAATTTTGTTTTTACTATTGATCAGTTTTACCTAAATACATTATTTAACTCTTAACAGTATTTTAACAATATGTTAAGTGTACATGCTTGAAGACAACAATCACCAATCAATGTATTATTAAATTCTAAAAAAAAGAATAAATTCAATATCATAAATATTATCATCTAATCAACATACGTGTATATGGATCATCATCAATAATGATTTGTCGTTTTTTCATTAATAATTGTCTAGCTCTATTACATATCATATCAAGCATTCGAACTAAAGCTGGACCACATATTTGAATACTTGTTGATGATATTTGTTGTTGTTGTTGTTGATTCTCATTAGTTCTATTCTTTCCATATGTTAATGATATAATCAAAATTGTAAGAATATAAAATATAAAAAACAATGCTCGAAACATGTTGATGAATAGAATAATATTACTAGTGAACATTTGAGTCAAGTTCACTTTTCACTATTGTTAATCTCATCATCGTTAGCAAACATAGATTTCATATATATACATATTGATAGAACAAAATTCATTTCACTTACTTCTTGAAAATTATCAAATGAAAGAATAAACAAATAGATTTTCATGTATGCATAGAGATCAAAAACTAATTTCTTTATATGAGATTTTCTTAAACATAAACTTTATTTCTCACTTCTGTTCTTTTTTAACTTCAAAAATACACATGCTTACACATACAGAACAAAAAAAACAAACAAACAAACATCTTTCATCGGCAAAAGAGAAGTTGATTTTCGTTAATAAACTAATAACAAAATGCTCGAATTTTACACAAGAATGATTGATGTTTAACTATAATAAATCCGTTCTTAATCTAAATACATAGTATTTATTTAATTGAAAATCGAACGGACACAAAAAAAAGAAAAGAAAAAGAAAAACTAGACAAACGCAAAAAACGTTTCTATATATATATATATATAGTTTAGAATTAACTTGTATTGTTTGTCGACATTGAATCTGTTGCTGATGAAGTATTTGCATTTGCTTGTTGTAATAATTCAGCTAATTTAGCTTTATCAACGGATGTTGAACCAAGTAATGCTTGTGCAACTTCTGGTAATATATGTATTGTTATCATTGGTACGGATGATGACGATGATGCATCAGTTGTACGTGTTAATGGTGATACAGTAAATAAATCTTGAGCATTTGTAAAATTAATTGTAACACGTTTACTATTATTTGAATCTAATAAAGTTGTTGTTGGAATTGATTTAACATCTGTTTTAGATATATTAAGATTATTTGTTGTTGGTAGATGAGGTTTTTTTAAACATGGATGACGATGTAATAAGATTTCTAATTGATTTTTTTGATCAGATAAATTTTGTACTGAACGTTGAAGATTATTTTGTTGTTCAACTAACAATTGTTCAGTCTATGGAAAAGAAAAAAAAAAAACAAATTTTCATTTTTTTGATTAAACATCAGAAAATACTTTTTCTAATTGTTCACGAAGTTCATTTCGTTTCTTACGGCATTTAGCTGCTGCTTGTTTATTTCTATCACGACGTTGTTGACGTTTTAAATTTTCTTCAGGTGGAAGCTAAATATACAAAGAAAAAAAAATAAATGAATAATTAATAAAAGAATTTATTCTTTTCTATATTAATTCTCACTGGTTCATCTTTACTTTTTCGACCATTAGCAAGTGTTGGTGCAATTTGTTTTCTTGGTTTAACTAATATGGGTCCATATTGAATAGGTTCAGTTGAATCATGTTTAGAATGTTTTGATAATGAATTGATTTTATTAGATTTTCCTCGTCGAGATGATTTTGTTGATGAATTTGAATCAATACGTGTTGGATAATAATCATCGGTTATCATTGATGAATGATCATCAGTCGTTTCTTCTATAGTATCTTGTTTTATAGGTGTTAATTTCGCTTGATTAGCTAATGCAGTTGCGGTTGGTACACCTCGTGATGTTGTAAAATCAGCCAGAGATAAAATTGGTAATGTTGATGATGATGTTGATGTTGATGAATTGGATACATTAATTACATTCTATAGAAAGAAAGTTTTACATTTATATTTGAAAATTTATATTTTACTAATTGTTTCATTGTTGTTATTCCACGTTGTTGTCGTCCAGTAGCCATTGATACAAGTGTATTGGCAACTTCAGCAGCAGCATTCTCGGTATTATTTGTAACAAGTAAAGTTGTTGCACTAGATGAATCATGTGTTTGAACACTTTTCTCAGCAGTTTCTTGTTGTTGTTGTTGATCGGACATTGTAAAAAGAGTTGGAGTAAATGTTTGTATCTTCGATCTTCATAAGAAGAAGAAAAAAAATATATATGAAATTATAGAACACGTCATATGGAGATATTGATTTTATTTTTTATTATGTTTTTGAGAAAGTACCAGATGCTTTCTTATGATAGGAAAAAAAAAGAATAGAAGATATTATCAATCAATCGAAAAAAATAAATAAATAGGAGAAAATCCCTTTAGTTTATTATAGAGGGGAAGTATCGACAGACAGAAAGAGAATTTCTCATTCCACGAGGTGTAAGTATTAGTCAGTCTGCATAACATTGTTGAATCAGCGACATATCACAAGAACGAAAGTAATTCTAATAAAAAAGCGATAAATAGTCATAGCTGTGCGCAAAAACGCATACTCCCCTAACTACATATACACATACACATACTCTTTCGTCTATGTAACGATTGCCTCGTCTTCATGTGTCTCTGATTGTTCTTCTACTCAGCTGCCGACAAAGAGGTAGAAAAGAAGAAAAAAAAAAGATTTTGGAGGACGATGACGCATTATTTTTTTCTTTTTCTTCGTTTTTTACATCACTGACGATGAATAATAATATATATATATGCACACACGGCAAAAAAACATAGCATCAACATCGAACTTTTGTTGTTGTCATGTTTGTCGTATGATTCATGTCGATATCGAAAGCAGAAAAAAAGCAAAAAAAAATCTTGCCTAAATACAAATCAAATCAAAAAAAGAAAATAAGACAACGGTAGCTTAGTAAAAAACAATAAATATATAATTCAACATTATTATTCCATTTCTATTTTGCGTTGTTCGCACATGATTGTATATATATATATATGCACTTGAAGAATAAATGTCGACTAATATTATTTTCTTCCTTTATAAATCAGTTATTCGATGATTGGTAAAGGAAAAAAGAAGACGTACCTATCTTGTACAACATTAAATACAACGTTTCTACGATCCATATCAATTAGTTATTTATTATTGATCATAATCTGAAAGAGAGAAAAAACAAAACATGTTCTTAAATAACAAAAAACAAAATAGAATGTTAAGTTTTATTTAAACAATTTTCATCACATGAAGAACATGTTTTATTTTCATAAGCTACATCAATTTTTCGGCGACTTTGCTTTACAGGTCGATGTTCGAGATTATTCGGTGTCCATGGTCCAAGACTATTTTGTGAATAAAAGTCCATTGGATAACGATTTTGCCATTCAATTTGACGAAGTGCAACCATAGCCTAATAGAAAAAACAAGTTTTATAAATGAGCATGTGTGTTTTTTTCTAATTAAATACTTCATAGGGTGTTAGAATTGGTGTTTGAAATCCAGCACCCCAATCGATAGATAAACGTGGACATGATGTTTGAATCCAACTGAAATGAAATATATATGAATAGAAAAAAAAATTAAATTTAATTACACATCGACATTTTTGAATAATTTTAATTTATCCGGCATTAATTCAGGCATAATAACTTGAATAAAACTTTTTCCATTGGATTTCAAACGTTGTTTGATCGTCTTAAAAACAAGAACTAAATGTATACCAATATAAAAAAACGAAAATCTTACTTGTAAAACTTTCGGTGAACCTTGTCGTCCAAGTGAACCTAATACTAAACCCCAAACTTGACCATTTGCTGCTTTACTAATTTCACTTTGACGTATTGTATGCATAGATTTTATATCATAATATTCTCGTGTAAATTCTTTTGAATATGGATCATATCTAATACAAAAAAAGCAATTCTTAATTTTTTTGTTTTAATTTCTAAAGAAAAAATTTACTTATATGCGGATGCATTCGGATTATGAATCATAATTGATTCGATATGAAATCTTCCATCACCAATATATAAAATTGAATAAGAATCAGGAATAATTGGCGATGTACAACCGAGAATTTCACCTGGTGATAAAGGTTTTGTTTGTGGCATTATAACATCAGCAACATGATCTTTTAATTGTTCTTTTATAATCTAATATAACCATATATAAAAATGAAGAATATATGTTTGAAAAAAATTTTACTTGTAATGTTCGAACAAATTGTATTGTACTAACAAGTGCTAATTTACTCTCAGATGTAAAATGATGTTTGAGTGTATCGATTATATGTTGAACATTAACTTGAATGTCAACAAATATATATAGAATACTTATACCAGGTGTTTCATCAATTGGAACTAAAATTTAAAATAAATAATATATGTTACAAAGGTCTTCATGACCGAGATATGAGTCATGTGTATTCAGAAAATATTTATTGATAAAAGAATGCATATTTTAATTCTATTTTTATCACATTTTATTATCTAATTTTTACAAATAAATATAGAACATAATTCATAATCTTATCAAAGATCTACAATAACCTTCACATTATTTCATCGATCTCTTTTTCTTTTTTATACACTTATAACCTCAAGAAAGAATCAGTTGAGTAACATCTAGATATTTTTATGACGGAATATTAACACTCACCTACCAAGACAACTATGTCCATAATGTATTAATAAATCACATTTCAATGCTCGAGCACCATAATCATCAATACAACATGCACCATAAGCAACATCACCCATAATAACAACATCAACATTTGTATGACTTTAAATAAAAAAAAACATTCATCAGTTAATAATCTAGTTTTCTTTCTCCGCCTATCTTACGCTTTAAGTATATCAGCAATAGTACAAGCAAATACAAATAAACCTTCGGGCATTTGCATTGCGACTAATAAAATCAAAAAGAAAGAGAAAATTAAAATTCAATTCATTTTTAAATCAACCTCGTTTCGCTTTAATTGTTTTAATTCTCCATATTGTTTTATGTATTTCAAAATTATAATTTTCAGGTAATTGTTTTATTTGTAAATTAAGTTCTTTATCATTTAATAATTCATCAGGAATTTGATTAGCATTCAATGGTCGTACTTTACTCATCTAGAAAATGTTTATTTTATATTTCAAAATAAAAAAAAAGGAAAAAATGAATTGAAAATTTTATTTATTATGTAAACGCATAAAAGTTTCATGACAACGTTGAAATTGTCCACATGAACAAGATGAATGAAAAAGTTCATTTAAAGTTAATTCTATTATTGAATATAAACGTAATTGTGTTGCAAGTTTATATAAACGATAGGATGTTGATAGACAACATGATTTTTTTGCCTAAGAAAAAATAAACAAGAAATTTCAAATAAAATAAAAAATAAAGAAATATTTTACTCGATAAACATTAGCTTCATAATCATCAATAAATTCTTGTAGCTTTGCGCAGTTTTGATTTTCTATCTTAAATGCTTGTTCTGTTGATCGTACTATTTTTTTATGTTCACTAAACAAATAAATAGATAATAAAATGAAATGTTTCTTTTTCAAATTACTTTGCTTCATGACCAAATTTTTCTGATATATCTTTTTTTAATTTTTCGATTTGATCATCACGATCAGCTAGTTCTTCTTGACATTGATTCTTTAATTGTAATAATTGAGAATTATACTATGAAAATTAAATGACTTATTTTTTTTTTGGAAATTTTTATTTACATGTTCGATTAAACGTTCTTTATCAGCGGATTTTAAGATTTCAGTCGATTGATCTTTGGTTTGATTCAATTGATTAAATGTACTTTGAAGTTTTAATTGTCGTAATTCATGAACATCTCGTTTATGACATTGTTCAGTTATTTGATTTCGTAATTCTCTTATCTAAATTAATCGAACAGATTCTATTCAATAAATATAATAGCATAGATTATCTTTTAAGTATTCTTAAAATAAACATATGTTTACATACAGTTCGTTATACTGATTCCAAATATTATTCTTCTCATGATTCATAGTATAGATTTCGAAGACTATAGTCAGTGTGTAAGTTTTACGACTCTCTTCTCTCTCCCATTATAAAATTTAGTAACCAGTCTCAAAGGTCATTGAGTACAAATATCAGTCTGACAAGGTTTTGAACTATAAGTTTCATTTTTTTTCTATGACAAACCGTAAGATTTAATTTGGACGATGAAGCCAATAAATGATTAATTAATTGTCTTTGCTCATCAACTGCGTGTCGTAGATCTGCTTTTTTCTGTCGAACTTTTTCATATGTATAAACATTAAATTGATATGATTTCTTAAATGAAAAGAAGAAGACGAAAAATAGATTTTTTTTTGTTAAATTAAACAAATACATAGCTAAAGGATGCAAAACAGAGGAATAAAAAAATAAGAGGATGTCTTTTCTAAGGAGATAAATAATTATAGCCAGGCAATTTAAAAATACACATACCTTAAACTAGATAACCTAATTTTTATAAACAAAAATAATTCATTGAAAATAAATAAAGAAAAAATCTTACTGAAAGTGTTGCACGAAGACGATTAAATTTCTGTTTAAATATCAGATATTCTTGTTCAGAAGTTGGTAAATTTAATGCAATAAAATCTTCTTCTTCCGTTGTTGTTAATGATGAACTTAATTTTAATGGTGGTAATTTAATAACAGGTGCATGAACATTATTCCGTTCTGATAATATCGTTGGAGCAACAAGTGAACGATCATAACGACGTGGTATATATGCTAATATAGATGATCCATATGGTATTGGTGAACAAGATGAATCCGATCTATCACTCTCATTATTTATGTCATCATCCATTATAATAATCTAAAATTAGAAAGAAAACATATAACTAGATAACAATCACTTGATATCACTGTAATACATATGTAATGTTTCCGACGAAAAAAAACAAAATAAAACAAAAAAAAAAAAGATGAATATTTCTACTATAACAAACAATAAATATAATATATTCACTATATTCATAAAAATGAAATACTAAGATAGATATAATAAATCATTCTTCATTAACTGTTAATACTGTTGTAGTATCATTTGTTTCATCATTACGTGATTCAAATGTTTTAAGAAGTCCAAAAAGTGCAGATGCTTCTTTAATTGATCGAAAAGTAATACAAAAATTTTGTACTTCCACAAAAAGATCTTTTATATCGATAGCTTTATTACGTATTAATGATTGAATAAAAACACTAACAAGACGTACAAAACGACTTTGTAAATATTTATCTTTTGTTTGATCACATGTTTTTATACATGTTGATATATATAAATGAAGAAATTCTCTCGGTAATGGTATAGATGTTGATAAACGATTGACAACTTCCATTGAATGTAAACTCATATTCATATGAACTAATACTTGTAAATATTCTGTCATTTGATCGGATGAAATTAATTTTAATAAACAATTTATACTTATTAATGGATTATTTTCAACTAATAATGGTAATTTAGCTGGAGTAAGACCAATATGATGAATAAGTTCACTATTATTATTAAGTTCATCTAAAATTTTTTGTTGTTGTTGTAAATTTATTGCACCTTGATAAGCTTTATCGATTAATTGACGAATTTCAAAACTAATTGTATTTGATGTACACATTAAATCATCCCATGCATATAATGATGTATTATTATCATCAAAATGTAATAATGGTGGAAGCCAAACAAGTTCATCAATTGTACATTCATGTAAAGGTGGAACAAGACGAAGATATTCAGGATGAATTGTTTGTTTCATTACATTATTTAATAGAAGTTGTTCTATTGTTTGTTCACTACTATTAGATCGATAATTTGGACCACCAAGAAGTGTATCAAATCCATACTATAAAAAGAAAAAGAGTATACTCTTAAAATGTTTAGAAATAAAAAATAATAACAAATCTCAAAACTATATTGTTCAGTTTATTTTTAAGCGCTATTTAATAATAATTTTGAAAATAAATGAATTCTTTTTATTATAATTGACATCATTCGGATTTTTCTAAATATAGTTAAGTCTAATCCTTTTTGTATAGTATTATTTTTTAAATAAAACAAAATTTCTTCTGTAGAATTTATATAACATACAATATTAATTTCCGGATCATCAATTACTGCTGGTAAATGACATTGAACAAGAGCTGGTAATTGTTGTTTTCTTTCATAAATTTTTTCTTTTAATTGTTGTTGTAATTCTTTATGTATTTTATCATCATGAAATGATAAATCAGTTTGTAAAAATTGGCTTGGTGTTTTTTTGTTTATTAAATCTCTTTGATTATTTAATAATAAACTAACAAATAATCGTTCATATTTAGTTACAGGTGAAATAATCCAATGGAAATGTTTTTGTGTTTTTGCTAAATTTTCATTATTTGATTGTAATACAGATAAAAAAATAGGTGCAAATGTATTTGTATATATTGATTGTTGTTCCGTTTTATACATTTCAATAAAAAGATAATATATAATTAAACGTTGTTGTATTATTGGTGTTAAATCACGATTTTGTAATAATAATATAAGAGCATTAGCAACATGAAGATAATCTGTTTTTAATATTTCAGCTTGAAATCCAATTGAAATTTGTTCAAATGTAAAAGCTGAACCACATACATCTTCATTTAATAAATTTAAAATAAAATTTATATATTTTGATGATAAAGACATACTAGATTTAAACAAATCCACTACTAGCTACAGATACATATAAACATTAATAGAATGGAGAAATCCAATAACCAATAACATTTTTACTAGATGTCAGTAAAGAAATATTTATTTTGTTGTTGTTTCTTCTTTAGACTGATTACCTTCGACGAGAATAAAAAAAAAAAGAAAATTTTCGTTTCTCATATCTCCATATTTGGATATGATTTTATAGTCAGATTCTTATCTTTACAATTTATTAACTGAAATTACTTAATTAATATAATAATCGGAAATTTCTTTTTCTTTTAATTTCTAAGAAAAGAAAAAACCCGAGATAAAGAAGAAGAAGAAGAAAAAAGAGCCTTAGACTATTTTAAATGATTCAGAAGGTCAATATATAGAACGTCACGTCATTTATTAAGGTTATCATTCTTGTCGTCTATTATCATGGTCATTCGTTTATATATATACTCTATTGATGTATCATTCTTCATTCTAGGTTTTTTGTTCATATATTTTTTTTCTCTCTCCTCTATTCGAACGATAAGTATATCTCTACCTTGAATTCAAACAAGTAGAAATCTTCTTTTAAATGGCAGACGATGATCAATTCAATCTAGGTAAAATTTATTTTGAAAAAAAATTCGAATTTATTTTTTTTTTCTTGTTAAAATAGATACAGATAGTGAAGATATGAATGAGGATGAAGATGATGATGAAGAAGAAGAAGAAGAATCCGATGATGATACAGGATTTTTTCCAATCGATGAACCTATTGTACAGTCTTCACAATCAAATCATGTAACAACAACAACACGTACTTCATCTGAACAGTCAACAAATAAATATTCTACTGGTCATAGTGCATCAAATAATTATCCACAAGATAATAATTTTGAATATGTTGGTAAGAAATTATTTAAATATAATATTCAACTATAAATTAATATTGATTTTTTGTTTGTGTTTAGTATTATCACAAGAAGAAATAGTCAAATATATGGGTGATTGTATAAAAGAAGTGAATGAAGTTATAAAATTACCATTTACAACAGTACGTTTATTACTTCATCATTTTCGTTGGGATAAAGAAAAATTAATGGAACGTTTCTATGATCCCAATCATCAAGATGAATTATTTCGTCAAGCACATATTGTTAATCCTTTTAAAAAATCTCTTCCATTACAAACTCAATTATCAAATTCTTCACATCGTCCAACAACAAACACAACCACAACCACAACACGTCGTCAAACATCAATAACAATACCAACATCTTCATTTAATTTATCAACAACAACAATAGTAAATCCATTAAAATCGCCATCACAAGAACAAACATGTATTATATGTTGTTCAACAAAACCATCAGATCAAATGACTGGTCTTGAATGTGGACATATATTTTGTATTATTTGTTGGCAATATTATTTAACAACAAAAATTCGTGATGAAGGTATTGGACAAACAATACCATGTCCATCAAAATGTGATATCCTAGTCGATGATAAAACTGTTTTACAATTAATTCATGCACCTGAAGTTCGACGAAAATATCAACATTTAATAACAAATTCATTTGTTGAATGTAATAGAAATATGCGTTGGTGTCCAGGAACAAATTGTACAAATGCTATTAAAGCATCTTATTGTGATGTAGCAATGGTTGTATGTACAGGATGTAATACATCATTTTGTTTTCAATGTGGTCAATCATGGCATGAACCAATAAAATGTAAATGGTTAAAAAAATGGCAAAAAAAATGTCATGATGATAGTGAAACAAGTAATTGGATTGCTGCAAATACAAAAGAATGTCCTAAATGTCATGCAACTATTGGTAAGAAACAGAAGAAAAAAAGAAATTTATCATATACATGAATTTTTGTTTTCAGAAAAAAATGGTGGTTGTAATCATTTAATATGTAAAAATCAAGCGTGCAAATATGAATTCTGTTGGGTATGTTTGGGTGCATGGGAACCACATGGTTCATCATGGTATAATTGTAATCGTTTTAATGAAGATGATGCAAAAAAAGCTCGTGATGATCAAGAACGTTCTCGTGCGGCATTACAACGTTACTTACATTATTATAAACGTTATCATAATCATCATGAATCATTAAGATTAGAAAATAAATTATTAGCTGAAGTACAAAAACGGATGGAATCTATGCAACAACAAATGAGTTGGATTGAAGTACAATTTCTTCAAATAGCATATGATGTACTTCGACAATGTCGTCAAACATTAATGTATACATATCCATTTGCATTTTATCTTAAACGAAATAATCATTCGTAAGTTAAGAAAGCAAAACAAAAATTTGTTTTTATGATTTTTTTGTTTAAACAGAATTATATTTGAACAAAATCAAGCTGATTTAGAACATGCTACTGAAGAATTATCAGGTTATTTAGAAAGAGATTCACAAACAACAACAAATTTAACTGAAATGAAACAAAAAGTACAAGATAAATATCGTTATTGTAGTACACGTCGAAAAGTATTATTAGATCATGTTACTGAAGGTTATGAATGTGATTATTGGTTAGTTTAAAATTACATCAATTTCAGAAACATATATATATTTGATTTTTTTTTCTAGGGAATATAACGAGGATGGATAAATAATTTTTCTCAAGTACGACAATTTACAGATATTCATTTATTCTGTGTGTTTGTATATATATATCATCATCTATTCTAATCCTCTCTCTCTCTTTCTTTTTTGTTCTGTTGCTCATCCGGATATCTAGACGAAATTTTGCGTATATTTGCTATTCTTTATTAATTCTAACGTTTTTTTTTCTTCTTCACTCTCATTACAATTATTTCATTTTGTTTGATTTGTCGAAAAAGAAGAAAAAAACCTATATACATATTAAACAGGAGCTGTTTCTTTTTCTTTTTTTAAAATGATATATATATTTGTGAATTTTTGTCAAATGGCAATTATTTTAAAATCGAATTAATTATTTCTCATTTCTTTTTTTCCTTCTCTTCTTCTTCTTTTCTTTTATAACATGTTTAATTAATTCGATTATCTATTAAAACGAAAATACTTTTGGAATGGATTATATGAATTGATTTCATTTCATAAAAAATCAAATATATCTACGAAACGACTAACGAGGGAACCTCACCATCTGATACACTCCGTTTGGGCATCCAAGTAGGTCTTAGTGAGACTAGGAAAAAGCTAAAAGGGTTTCTCCCCTTAGGCCTTTGGAGCCGAGTTATAGCCTTTTTACTGAATTTTTGATCATTTTTTTCGATAGTAAGCAGAAAACCAAATAACGGAGTTTCCTATGTCGAGATATTGAATTTTTAAAAAACCAGCGGTTATCATAGACAAGGAGCAAAAAGCCAATTTACTTGAGTATCCACTATCTCGACACAGGAACAGTTTTTTCAGGTGATTAGACTTGTCTATGGACAAAATTTCAGCTTAAAACTCCGTGATTTGGTTTTCTGTTTACTATCGAAAAAATGATCAAAAATTTAGTAAAAAGGCTATTACTCGGCTCCAAAGGCCTAAGAGGAGAAACCCTTTTAAGTTTTGTCTAGTCTCACTGAGACTTAATTGGATGCCCAATATGAGCCCAAACGGAGTGTATCAATTGGTGAGGTTCTCTCGTAAGACAAACAAAAGAACCATAGATGTTGTCTATCTGACCTAATTTAATGTGAATGAAATATTCAATGATTTAATAACACTCACTAACTTTCGATATGTAACAAACTAGATTTTTATCAATAATATGTGTGATAAAAAATGAATAACGGTACAGTATAGAAGTATTCTACTCTGGTATTGTTAGACATTACAGCAGTTGTAAATAGATTACATGCGGTGACTTGTAACATTCTATCAGCTGACTGATGACGTATTCAGCGAAGCTTAAAAACCATAATTAAAATCATGTTTTGAAGTACTATCTGATCTTGTTCACGGTCTACTTATTAGCGTTGTTTATTTTAGAAAACATGCAAAGGGGAGTGTAGAAAAAACAAGGTGTGACCGTGTAAATAAGAAAAATAATAACCAAACGGGGGTGTATTCGAGAAAATTCTCGAAATATTACAGATATTAACTATCTTGTTTTCATCAATATATATGTTTACATAATTGTACCTAAAAGCTAGACATTCATCATTTACTTGTAACTCAATTATATTTGAAATAATTTTCTAAATTGAATAAAATGTCATGTTGTTCACATCATCGTCATCATCATCATCATTATTATTGTTATGAGGATTCATTCTTTCAAGAACAACTTGATTTTTGTGATCCATGGTTCGATGATTTCGATGTATCTGATTCAGTTTTTTGCGCGACACCAGATAATGTTCGATGGATCACTAAACCAAAAAAATTCACATCCACATCAACTAGCGTACCTACTACTACTAATACTAGTGATGATGATGATGATGATGATGACGTAAGTCTTGCTACAATAAGTCGAGCAACAGATGCTGAAAAATTTTGTGTTGAACTTAATGTTGCTGGATTTAATCCTGAATCGATCAAAACAAAGGTTGATGGTCGAAAAGTTATTGTTGAAGGTAATGAAGAAGATCGTGATGAAAGTGGTGATTTTACTATTCGACAAATTCGAAAAACTTATGATCTTCCTGAAAGTGCTGGTAAGTTACAAATATTTCTATGAATATATACATTAACAACACGAACTTCTCTATTAATGTAGATATTACACAGTTACGTTCGTATGTCACACCAGAGAATATGTTGACTATTGAAGTACCTATTGTAAATCCCGAACCTGAACGTCGTACTGAAGAAACAGACGATGATAATGAAAGTTTAGCACAATTTGGCGAATCTCTTGATCCCTCATTTGATTATGCTGGTTTTCTGAGTGGTCCAGGTTTTCAACCTCGTATTGTTGATATTGGTGATAATCAAAAAGAATTACAATTTGAAATGGAAATGAAAAATTATCGACCAGAAGACATAAAAGTCACCGTAAGAAACAATGATGTTATCATCAAAGCTCAATATAAATATAAAAATGATAAATCTACAGAACGATCAACTTTTTTTAAATCAATAACTGTACCACCTGGAACACAAATTGAGCAATTAAAAACAGATTTACTGGAAGATGGGCAATTAAAAATTACGGCACCATTTATACAACAAAACTAAAAATTATTTAAACAAAGACTTTTTCTGTATTATAAATATATCATCGCTTTTTTAATTCGAAAATACAATACATTTTTTTTTATCTATCTATTTGTCTTTATTTAATGTTTATGAGACGAAAAAAAAACAGTTGAGAAAGTAAGAAAATTGCTTTTAAAATGAATAAATCAAGACTTTGTCTTTTTTTTTCTAGGTTTTTGAAGAACGAAAAGAAAATAACAAATAACATTAATTAAGATCTTTTGTTTTAATCTTGTCGACCTTTTAATTCTCGTACAGTAACCTTGTCTTTTTCGACTACATAGACAACTGCACCCCAACCACTAGCTGAATCACGATCAACACCATTCAATAAAGATTGTGATGTTGCTTCAAATAATTCATCCGGATTCATATTTGGTTTAAAAAACAATTCACCTAAGAAAAAATAATTTCTTTGATAAATTATTCAAAAAAACAAAAAACATACCAAGACCAAATATATAGTCACTAGCTGTTCCAACTGTAGCTAAATTAACATTATCACTAACTGCTCCAATATTATCAGAATCATAAACGAATGTTTCACCAGTCTTAGGATCAAGACCAATAACAAGTGTAAAGATAAAATAAGGTCCAAATCGTCGTTCATATAAAAGATTTGTTAACATATTATATAATACATTTGGTTTTAATTTTCTTTGTTCACGTAATTCATATAAATTCGTACGAAATTTCAAACGTTGAGCAACTGTTTGAACCTGAATTATTTCAAAAACAAAAAATAATATGGGTACAAATTAAATGGTCAGTTTTTTATTCAAAATGATCAGTAAAAGCTAGGAGTAGGACAGTTCGCAGTTCCAAGTTCAGATGAACTGGCCAAAAGAACTGCCAGTACAGTTCCTGTCAAAAGAACTATTAAACAGTTCCTAAGAATGGAACTAATATGGAACTGTCCTACTCCTAGTAAAAGCGATCAGTAGTTTTATTGTGAATTATCAGTAAAAACTTCAAACTGGGGGTGAGTGTAGGTATGGATGTGAATGGATAAGAGATGGACACTCACACCCACAATCGCGATCATACCCACACCCAGGCCCTGATCGTGATTACTGACATTCGCCATTATTTACTGATCATTTGAATAGTACTCAAATAATATCTATATTTTTTTAATTAAAAACTTACATCTGTAGCTAAACCACAAAATGCAACAAAGCAATAATCACCATATTGATAGATTTTTGTAAAATTAGTTGCGATTGTTTTATTTTGTACACCATAACGTTTATCACATGCTATAGCCACACATTCTTTACCTTTCATTGCTACTGCAACACCACCATTGTAATTCATGATATCGTCACCCATTTTTTTTTCAATTAAATCTACAAATATATTATTTTAGTTTATGAGATAGACATCGATATATATATATGCGTTTGAGAATGAGACGAAAAATAAAAACTACAAGACAACATTGCACGGTTAAAAAGAAAGAAAAAACTAAAAGAGATTGGAATAGTTCAGAAGATTGGAATGTAGTTATCGATTCTAAAGAAATAATTTAATTGAATTACGAGAGAAAAAACATTTTAAATTTACCGTGCACGATGTTTTTGTGCGATACATTCAGCAATCCATATAATATTTCGATTTTCTTGTTCTTTTAATTTTAAATATGCATAAAATATACCAAAATGAAATTGTCGAAGAAATGCATTCATATTTAATTTAACCTAATAGAAAAAAACCTTCTTTTTTTGATTAAATATAAAATTTTTGTTACCTCATGTTCAAAAAATTTATCTTCAATTGTTTTATCACCGGAATTTGTTCCTGATCCTTCAAATAAGATTTTATATTGCTAAAATAAAAAGAATTAAACATAGATAAATAAATATATTTATTTAACAAACAGGATAACGAGATGCAACATCTCGAACAGCATCATAGTTATCGGTACGTCGTAATTCCTGTAAACCATCTGGATGTAAATGCCCACATGTTGGATAAAGTTTTGCTCGTTCATCTTGTGTAAGACCTGTATCAAATGAATTAATTGTAATCATAAATGCTCGACGATCAGCTTCGAACTAAATAAATATATATCAGATTATTTTATTTCTTTATTTTCTTTTATATACATACAGCAAGAATTTCGCACATAACTTCAGCTGTAATACCACCAAGTTTTTTACAGAAATTATAAAAATCTTCAAGATATGCTTTATAAAGTGTACTACGAATAATTTCAACATTTAATTCATCAAGATCATGTTCAGAAATACAATCAATAAAATAGGGTGCTAATAAAAAAATAAAAAAAATTTTTTTCTAAATAAATAATTGAATTTTTCTTTACCTAATGGTGTATCAACAAGTACAGCTGTATAAAGTTGAGCTGGTGTATCAGCAACTGTTATAGCTCCAAGTTGTTCAAAACTTCCTAATGGATGACAACGTGGTAAGAGATCACCAATAGCACGTTGATGAAGTGTACCCGTAATTAATAAAATAATATTATCAATCATATAGGCGTATGTTATATAATCCAAAAATGTTGACAATGGTTCGTAGGATACATTTCGTAGATGTTGAAATTCTTGAACAGTTTTTTCACGTAAACGATCATCAATAACATTAACTGTTAATGGACTTGCTTCATTAGCTAAAAAATTTCCATAATCAGTTGATTGTAAATGAAGTCTTAGATCTAAAACAAAAAATACGAGATAAATTTAATTCGAAATTCTTTAATCGAACCTTCAAGTGTTTCACATTGTACCAAATTATGATAATCAGCTGCTTTTAATATTCCACTTTTAAATCCTCGACATAAACCTTCAGCATAACCATGATCGAGATTAAATAAAAGATCGTCTTTCATAATTGAACTCTCGGAATAATCTGAAAATTAAATAAATCAACTATCACTAATTTGATCGCTTTAAAAAGAAACAAAAAATAATCTATACAAATATATATATTCATATTAATATGTTTTGATAGAAATATATGAAAAGATAGATTGAGCTCAATTTAACAACAACCGGCAGCGTATATATTATATAAAAAAAAAGAAATTTATCAGTTGAAGAAAAAAGAAAAAGCAGGAATGTTTTTGATAAATAAATCACATAAAATCAATTAAGAAAAAAAGAAAATTAATGTGAAGTAGGTGCGGTTTCAGTGAAAAAAGCAAGAAGATTTTCTACAGTAAATTCTAAATGTATATTCGAATTAGGATAACAAAGTTCAATTAATTTTGTCATTCGTTGATGTTCATCTAAGACAAGAGATTGTATATCATGCCATATTGCCTAGAATAAAATATAAAATAATAAATTTATTAAGAAAATGTTTTTGTTTCCACTTACTTGTATAAGACCTGTATTATCTGATAGATGTTTTTCAATTTTCTTAGATAAATTTTCTAAACCTCGTTTAACCTAAATTATGAAAAGAACGTAGATAAAACACAAAATTGATTTTTTTGTTTTTAATACTTCTTTTGGTGGATGTTCACGAACAAGACGACGTAGCTCAATAATACTACAATCACTTTGAAATTGAACATCTTCATCTTTAGCTAAACGTTTACGAAGTTCATCAACACGTTCAAAAAATGTCTTGAAAAAAAAACGAAATAATTAAATCGATATGGAAATAAATTTTAATTTTACATGTAATTTTTCAAATGGAAATCCACAATATTCACGTTCATATTCAGCTTTTGCAGCATTATAATTTTTTCGTGCTTCTTGTTTTTCTGCATCTAATGCAGATAATTTATTGATGCCCATTATATCTATTTTAGTCAATTATTTAAATAGAATAATTAAATAATTTAATTCACTTACGTTGCATTTGATGATAATTTTCTAAATAAAACAAAAATTAAGTTAGATATTTATTTTACATTGAAAACAAGTAACGCTCGTCCAAGGACTTGCTTTGCTCTTCACATTGACTGGGAAACAATTGAAAACGGACTCTCCTTTGTTTTTCATTACTCAGTGGTAAACGCAGAACCAAACATATTGGAACTGTCGTTTATGGTCGCCACACTCTACACCTCAAGCAGCGGAACATTTGAATACCCATAAAAATGCATCACCCGTAAACTCGGTTTCGATCAGCCCACACCCTCCACCTTTAGTAATTTGAACAAATGAGGGGCACATTTGAATTCCTCGCATCGAAATACCTCAAAAAATGTCTTTCCCTGAAAATCGGTCTTCGATGTTTTTTTGACCCTGCGGACACACAATCAAGCAAGAAATCAGACAGTTTATGTTTACTGGACTCTTCTCTACGATATTTCAAGCTTATAACCGCTTCACAAGGCTTATTGATCGTTGCATTGACTTAGGTTCTCAAATGATTCATCAAGAAGTAAATGTCCTACACGATTTTTATATGATTTGTGTCGTAATTCATCTCGTAAACTAAATGGGCATTAACTATTATCGTATCAAATATCACCTTTGAATAATAGATAATTTTATCTTCTTACCTAATCGAATCATTGAATGGGGTGTTTTACCATCACTAACCACTGCTGAAGCACATTGTTCAATTCCACGAAAAATTGCTGCTACTAAATTCTTATAAACTCTATGTAAATCAACCATTCTTGGTGATTTATCAAAAATAATTTCTGCTTCTTCACTAAAATCCTAAAAATGAAATTAATTTTAATTTAGAAAAACAAAATAATTTTTTCTACGAACTGCGAAATAATTTACAAATGGTAAAATTTTAACTCTTTGATTTCTAACTGGGCGATGTTCATTTATACGTTGACAGATATCACTCTACATAAAAAAAGAAATTTCTATTTTAACAACAAAAGGAAACAAATTCTTCAAACTTACAACATAACTATCAACATCTCGTTTTAATAAAATTAAATTTCCAGCATACAATTTATTAAGAAATGCTCCATAATTTTGAACAGCTATTGTATGTTCACTCATACGAACAAATAAATAAAGAACCGTACTTAATAAACAAAAAGGCATTATTAATAGACAAAATAATCATTTCACACATACAATGGATCATTAGTTTTTATATGAGTAATTAAAGATTTTATTTCACTATCTAATGGTTCGAATAAATCCGTAAGCATTTGTCTAGAAAGTAAACAATTAATTTTTTTGAAAAAAATATTAAATAATATATACTTCAAACCAGATGAATTAAAATTCTCAATACTTTCTGTTGATTCAGGTGCATTCTAAAACATTTCGTATATAAAAAAAACTAAAATTAAGAAAAATTATATGACTTACATCACCCGACGTTGTATTTTCATCGAGAAAATTAAAAAAATTTACACAAAATGATTGTTCTTCACGTACAATATTTGCAATTTGACCAAGTACACGATCGAAAATCTAGATTTCGATAATTAGATATTATAATTTTTTTTGTACAAATATGAATTACTTTATCACATCGTGTACGAAATTCTTTTGTATAATTTCTTAAAAAAATTGGATCATGATCCGGTACACCACCAGTGGATTGACTTTGCGCATGTTGTTTATCTCTACGAATTGTATTTATTGTAGAAACTGATCCAGCTAAATATCAATCATTTTTAACAAAACAAAAGAA
Source organism: Adineta steineri (assembly GCA_905250115.1). Lineage (NCBI taxonomy): Eukaryota > Metazoa > Rotifera > Eurotatoria > Adinetida > Adinetidae > Adineta > Adineta steineri. Next base: position 290,783 of record CAJNOI010000091.1, read on the forward strand.
CATTTCAAGAAATATTTACCAGCACGTTTGTCAAGCATCGGAGCAATACCTTTCATAACACCTAATCGAGCTGATTCAAAAAATCCATGAATTTCTTTTGTATAAATCGGTCGAATTTGGGAAATATAAGCCTTAATAGAAGTAAAGCAAAGCTTAAAAATAGATAAATTGATCTTTTTTTTTGATATTTACATGGCAAACTTCTTTAAAATGTGTGGGTGATGAAGCTTTTAACCAATGACATAAAGGACTAAAGGGTATAAGTGGTCTAAGCATTTTTTCACCATGACGTGGTAATTCATTACCACCTATTTCAAAACGTTCACCATATTCTTGCGACTAGAAAAAAAAATATATATATGAGTAAAATTACCCAATATTTAATGTACTTACATGAAAAACAAATTTACTACTAAGAAAATTTTTACATCGTAATGAAAATGCTTTTTGTGTTTGTTCAAGTAAATCTCGTCTTTGTCTTATTGCAGACATTTTTTCCATACCTATTTTTATTTTAAATTCTCATCTTCTTTTTTTGTTTAATTAAATATTTTCTACCTGGTTGTAATTGTACTCCTAATGCTTGTGTTAATAAAGTAGCTACTTGTATACATGTTGTTCGGTCATTATCATTTGTTAAATCACTATTTTGTAATAAATGAATATAATCATCAGAGAAATCTTGCATATCCTTCAAAAAATAAATAAATAAATTCGAAATTATATATTCTTTCTCTTACAAGTAGATTTTCTAGTGTTTCAGTTAATTTTTGAACATTCGCTGTTTCAATTTGAATTAATGAATCTTTTCGACTCATAATTTTAACTGCATCAGCAACCGTCTATACGAAAAAAAAGAGAGTAAATCTATGATTTTATAATAATAGTTTTCAACATACACTTAATTTTTTCTCATAAAGACCTAAACGACCATCAATTTTTGATATTTCTTCAACTGCTTTATCTAACATATTCATTAATTGTACAGCACCTTTTTCCGATGCCATTACTGTTTCAACATTTGCCTTAATAGAAAAATTGTAATAGGAATCAAACTGAATTTTTTTCTCTTCTTACAACATCGAGATCAGTTAAACGTTGTTGAAGCATATCAACAAAACGTTCAGCATCTTTTATAGCAAAATCATATTCTGACATAAGATTGGTTAAATCTTGTTCTTCTTGTTGAGTTATCGCATCCCATGTTTCATTTGCTGATGGACGATTTGATAATGTTTCCATATTTTGTGGATCTATTTTTTATTCAAAAAAAATTATTTTTGTTTATCGAAATAGAAATAAAATGTTTTACTTACTTACTATCAAATCATCATCATTTGGAAGATTAAGATATTTAGGTTTATCTCGACTTTGTCTTAAATGATGATTTGTTATCTAGGAAAAAAACAATATTTCATATTGATATTTCTCAATTCAATATACAAACTTTTCTTAAATTAGTTAGAAATTCTTGTTTTTCTTCTAATTTTAATGCTTGATATGAATATTCTCGTTCGGTTGTTGTTATATCAATACCTAATGATGATGATTGACGTTTATCATTGGGTACTGGAGCACAATCAATTGTTTTAACATCACGTAATAGAATAGTAGCTTTCTTTTTAGCTATTTCATTTGCTTTTTCACCCATACGAATAAGATGTAATGATGGTTGAGGATCTGCTTTTTGATAAACTAAATAAATAATATAAGTTCTAGATTATTTTCAAAAATATTCATATACTTACTACAAGCACATATGATGTATGCTTTATCTTTCGATTTTTTTGTTATATCTTGTACACGACATAAAGCAAGACATGTTTCTTGAGTCGTGGCGAAAAGATCATCATTTAATTTTGTTCGAATATTTGTTAAGTCTTGCATCTAGAAGTAAATCAACATGGAAATTTTCTTTTTTGAAATATTTTTATCAATAAGATCAAATTAATGAAGGACAGAAATACTTTCTCAATTCAATATATCTTATAGATTAAGTAAGCTATTGTAAATACTTATTGTTAAGACACTAGTACAGTTTAGTCACACTTTCATATTCAATTAACACATTGCACACACAATCGACGTGTGGGTGAAGGAAAAGGGTGTGACTAGAGTACATTTGTATCTATAGTTAATGAAGAGAATAAGATATTTTGAAGGATTGAGAGATTCAAGGAACCAAAACGGTCTTGGTATTGGAGAAAAAGAATAGAAGATCCGATAAGTAAACAGATGAATCACTTCAAATCAATTACTACCAATGACATCTGAAATGATTAGAATCACAAATGATAAATCTTAGAAATTTCATCTGTTTAAAAGATAAGTCATTAACAATAGAACAGATTTTGAAAAGAAGAGATTTATTTATTAGAAAAATATTTTACGCAACAGATGTCGCTATATGTAGATAAACGTTTGAAAATTTTTCGTCTAGTTTTCATGCTCTGACAAATGTTACAATATTATCGAATTTTACTGATGTCCATTAAAGAATTTTATTTTGTCAATATAGAAATCGAAGTTCAATATTTATTAAAAGAATTAAATACAAAAAAAACTGAAAATAGAAAAGCTTGTTTAGTAATAAGTAATCAAAACATCAAGATTTTATCTTATAAAGAATGAATATAACCACTGAATCTAAAATTAAACACAGCTGAGAAAAGAAAAAGTATTTTATTCAGATCAGTACGTATTGTCATAATAATCTTCCTCAGTTTATTCAATTCGAAGAAGAAGAATATAATAATTTAGTTTTGAAAAGTAAATTAGACATGTGCGGATGGAGATCGAAACATTAATGGAATAGCTATAAATGCTAAGACAACCAGAAAACTATTAATAACACCAAAACCCATTGCTTGATTACCAGCAACTGTATCAATTGATCTTACACACCCGGTCGTATAAAAATGATTGACAAGACCACTGAAACTTGACAAACAATCTTCAAATAAAAACAACGATAGAATATTCATTTTGTTTTTTTTTCGAAATATCTGTTATTACTTACAGGTAGATGTTCCGATAGCTGTTATCGTTGATCCAGCTGAACAACAAGAACCAGGAAGGACAACAGTATATGTAACTGGTAAATTTGCGAAACCACCATATGATGATACTATTGTTGATGCCATTGTTGTTGCCATTGTTGTTGCTTGTCGTTTTCGTCTAAATGAGTCAACAAAAAGGAAGTGATGATTCATGATATAAAAATTATTCGAAATATGATTTCACGTACTTTCCTACAGCTGTCATAGACATAATAGTAGTTGTACTCATAACCGATGGTGCAGCTGTAACACTTGTTACTGCTGCCATTGTTGTTGTAGTGGTTGTACTATTTGTAGTAGTTGTACTGTTTGTTGTATTCCATCCGGTTGCATTAAGTCCAGCATTTGCCCAATCAAGCCATGTATTTGTACCACAACATTTATATTTATTTTGCAAACTATCAATTTTATATCTTGAATCTGCACTATTCTTGTATGCATTCATATTATTTGTAAAACGTGTGCTTACATAACTTATTGATTTTGAATTTATAATAAGTGCAGTTACCAATGAGGCAAGCGCCAAGACACCCAATATGCAAGATATAATAGCTACAATTTTACCTAAATTATAAAATAAAATCTCTTTTGAGATATGTTTAATATTTTATATCAAGATAAGACTCGTTTAAGTTGAAGATATACATATATGTATTACAATTTTAAAATGTGTTTTGAAAATAAAAGATGAATCGATACAAATGATTGAATTATCATATTTGTATGTTAAGTGTATATACGAAAAGAGATATATTTTTGTAATAGACAACACTACTTTATGATAATCAAATTTAGTTTAATATTAAAAATAATTTTTACCTATTCTGGGAGAATCCGTCATAACAGAAAATAAACCTAAGATGGAAGTTATAAAACCAAAAATGCTAATAACAATATTATAACCAGACAATCCTATTTGTGGACGAAAAAAATCGTCATAGTTACGAACTGCTCCAATAATACCAATACTAACACCCAAATGAATCAATGAAAATACCAGTAT
>CAJNOI010000091.1:294854-306460 GCA_905250115.1 Adineta steineri
AAACAATAGAAATTTGTTCGTAAAAGATTTCTTTATATATATATATAGATATATATGTATGGCAAGACAGACACATATAAAGAACAAAAACACAATTAACTGTACTAAACAACACATTCACGAGATGAAATAAAACTTTTCATTGTCGGTGATTGATCAATATATGTTTCAACATGTTGATTTGGAATTGTTGATGTTGATGATGATTTTGATAAATCTAAGCTACTAAATCCATAATCTGTACTTAATGATTGTGGAATTGGTGGAAGTTCATTTAAAAATATACATGGTGGATGTTGATTTTTACGTAATAATTCAGCTAATTTAATATCATATTGATATGTTGATGATGAATACATTGGAATTGTTGTTGATTCTTTTCGATTATACCATGTATCATTTGATGACGAAGTTGATGATAATGAATGTCCATTAACAATACATGCCGAATCATCTAAAATAATTTAAATAAAATATATATTTTATATACATATACAATCGAAACATACGATCATCATCACGAATCGTTGAATTCGATGAACTTTTATATTGTTCACTTGTATGATCAATCTAAGAAAGCAAAAATTTTTTTATTTAATTAAAATTTTTTTGTATTATATTACCTTTTCATTTGTATTATAATCATCATTACATTGTAAAAAACTATGATGATGTATCGATGTTAATTTATCATTTTTATGTTGTATTGGTTTTCGACAACATAAACAAATAATTATTGAAAATATAATTATACAAGCACATGTTATACATAAAGCTAAACTTATAGCATAAACTAATATTGTTCGATTATCTGATAATGAATATAAATGACAAGAATTTAATATTGAACTATTACATATATCAATATGAAGATTAATTAATGAATTCATTTGTGTATATTCATCAATTAGATTTAATGATAACATATATGATAATGAATATGGATGTGATATAAGACGAAGTTCACCTGTTGTACTTAAATTCCAACAAGATAATAATGTTGTATTATTTAAATAAATTTTCGGTTCATATGTATGATTATTCCAAGTTGTAATATCAATAAGAAAAATAATATTATCATTATTATTATGTGTATTTACATCAATAGTTGTTCGTTGTATAGATAATGGTAAAAGTTTGGGTAGGATATGATTTGTTTCGAAATTTGAATGAAGATTTATTGTTAAGATTTGTTTTGTTGAACGTGGATTAATTGGATCGTAATCATATGCTGTTACTTCAAATGTATATAATGATTCTAAACATGTTGATATTGTTGTTAAACCATATGGAATATAAATATAACCAAGTGATGTTATATTAAGAGTTAAACATGAATTTAATGACTGTATTGAATAATGAACAAGACCTTGTAAACCTGAATCGTTATCAGTTGCGTAGATTCTGCCGAGAATTGAACCTGGTTGAAGAATTGTTTTTGAATATGTCCAATTGTAGGATTGATTTTTATCGAATACAGGTGAATTATCATTGAGATCATGTATACGAAGAATAATTTTTGTTTGATTTGATAATGATGGTTGTCCATGATCTTTAAGTTCAATAAGAAATTCTAAATCGATTTGAGTTTGATTTTTTTCATGATATTTATTAAATAATTCAAAATCAATTGTTTGATTTAAACGTATTTCACCTGTTTGTGAATTAATTATTAATAAATCAGTTTTATTTAATAAATTATATTCAATTTCAGCATTTTCATTTAGATCACAATCATACGCAATTAATTTATCAACTATGTAATCAATTGGATTATTTTCATTAATATTATATATTGTAGATTTTGTTAATAATTTGGGTACACAATCATTTACATCAGTTATATTTAATATAAGAAATAATTGTGTATGTAATGTTGGTGTACCGGAATCATGTGCTAGAATTTGGATATTATTATAAATTGATCTTAATTCACGATCAAGATTTTGATGAACAATTAATGAATAAAGTTTCGTATTTTGAAATTTATTTTGATAGATTAATTTATAGATTAATGGTAATGGTGGATCATTGGTTCGTAGTTGAAGGTAAGGATTCCCATTTGCTAAATTAAATATCGTTAGAGTCATATATTATTGAAAGGGTGGGTAAAGAAATGGGCAGTATTTTATCCAGGTTTTCTTCACGGGTGGGCGAATCGAACTGTCGGGTGGGCGAAATTAAAATTTTGGGTGGGTGCCAACCACTTGCTACGTAAAACACTAGAAATACTGAGTTTCCGAATTTCGATAACTGGACATTTGCGAAATTCGCGTAAGCCAGAAAATGAACGGAATAATTCAATATTTTACAAAGCAAAGATTTTTCTGTTCATTGTTTGCGTAGGATATTGCGTATACCTCTCAGACATTCTTGATAATGATCTTATTTAAATCAAGTTATTTTTAGATTTGACTCATTGAATTTTTCTTTCTGTATAATCGTATATATATGTTAATTGCATTAGAGAATAGTTCTACTATTGTTATTAAAAGGAGAAAATATGTTTATTTCAATAGGGCCAATGGTTTTTCTATGCGAAATATCGATGTTATATTACACATTAATATATTTATTTAGTCAGTAAAGTTATAACTTTTACTAAAAGTGTCAATCTTGTTATTTTTTGTCGATTGTTGAGATTTATTTAAAATAGTAAATTTTTTTTTTGCTCAAAATTCTCTAGAGTTGAATAATAAATCAAACAAAGTGATACTTGAAATTTTATTCAATCTGAAGATTTCACTGCCTCTAGCACAAATCTATGAGATGGATTACACAATATTGTTATTCTTTTTGAAGTGTTTTATAAAAGCACTCGATCGGAGTTACTTAATATTAAAGTACTATACACTTTCCTTCAATGCTGTTTCCTTAGTATTGACCTTAATAAATATTTCGAAATCAATTTTAAAATATTTACCAAATGAATCTAGATCATTGAGAATAATATATGCAATTGTTGTACCAATCGATGTATTTTCTTGAATAAAAAATATATTTTTATCATTTTCTTTTCGTTTTAACGTCGTATTTCCTAAATAATAATAAAATTGAATTATTTTTATTTATTTTTCTCTTCTTATTTTACCTTCCGTTCGAATTGTTATTAAAACTGGATTATCATTTACATCCATAACACGAATAAATATACTTGCATAAGTTGGATATTGATTATTATATGCTTTAATCGTTAATCGATAGGATTTTTCTCGTTCATAATCCAATGTTTGACTCAATTGTATCTGTCCAGTTAATCGATCAATAATAAATGGTGATTCCGTTAAAATTTCATAGAAAATTTTTTCATTATTATTATCATTGCTTGCTTCAATATTTAATATTGTTGTTCCAATAAGTGTATCTTCCCGTATATCAATATTATAAACCGATTGAACAAATATTGGTATTGATGTATTAATATTTAAAATTTTAATATTAATTTCAATTGAATTTGAATGTGATGGTTGACCATGATCAGATGCAATTAATGTTAGAGAATATGTTGATTGTCGTTCATAATCAAGTGATGAACGTACAATTAAATATGGAATATCATATGATGAAAAATCAATATCAAAATCATCGGAATTAATTCCATTAAGTTTATATGATTGTATACTATTCAAACCTAAATATGAAAAATAAACAAATATATATCCCTAAAGGCATTATTGTTTCTAAGGTCAATAACATACCTTCATCCGGATCGTTTGCACTAGGTAAAACTATTCGATAGCCTAGAGGTACATTTTCTTTGATATATATTGTATGTATCAATGATTGTTGATCAAAACTTGGTGAATGATCATTGAGATCTTTAATTTTAATTTCAAGAATTTTTGAAAGAATTTTTTCGCGAACTTTTATTTCAAGTTGAAGAATAATTTCACATGATTGACATGAACATTGTTGTTTTAAACACATTTGATCACGATCTATTATTGATTGAGTTTTCAGTTGTCCAGTTTGATTATTAATTGAAAATAAATTATGATTTAATGGTAATACTTCATAGATTTTATAAAATCCATTCGATTCTATATCGAATTCTTTTGAAAAATCTGCAATGATTGTATTTATTGGAGATTTTTCTTCAATGGTATATTTTAAAATTGTATGACTGGAAATACGATGGAATATTATTAGAAAAATGTATATAAATAACATAGTTTATCTAGAAAAAGAAAAAAATAAGGAATGAATTTATACTTATCAACACATTTCATTTTCTATACAAATTGCTATCAATACTAGGACAATTACTTTCATTCTCTTACTTTTACATGTGATATATATTCAATCATTGATCTGTCCAATATATATAGACAGTAGTCAATCTTTCGTTCATATATCAACCTTCAAGTTTCTTCTTTTTTTTGAACAAACAAAATATATATATATATGAATGGAATGAGAAGAGAGAGAGAGAGAAACAGAGAGAGAGGGAGAAGAAGGTCACTTTACGCCCGTTGGGCAAGAGAGTGGCGAGAAAAACGAAAATTGAATTTAATAATCGATGGCAATCAGGATAAATGAAATAGTTTTTTACAATTGAATGAAACCTATTCAATCAAAATCTGACGGGAAAGATCATAAAACATTATTTTCGTTCTTCTTCTTTTTTTTCAAATTAAAACTTATTCCCAAGATAGCTACAAAAGAACCTTACTAGATGTTATTTTTTTTCTTCTCTTTTTCATACAGTTTCAATTGAATTCAAAAGTCTACATTGATCAACTCTTGAACTATAAACGAAAAGAGTCCACTTCATAGTTAAGTCAATAGACACAATGCAAGTACATATTGATAAAAGAGAGAAAAAAAAGAAATTCGAACAATGAGAACCGACCTGTTTGTTAAAGAAGTCTATCTTCTACAGATATTGTATACTAATGCTATGAGTATATATATATATATTGCTACATGTGATGAGTGAAGAATTCTACTCATTAAAGGTATTTTTTTGATCTATATTATTCTGTTCTTCCATTCGTTCAACTTATTCATTGGTGTTCATCAATATCAGGAGAAAAGAAATATATTCATTCATTCATCAAACAGAGATAAAAAGCCATATACCGGAACTACGACTGTTGCAGAATTCCAACTTACCGATTATTGATCTCGAAGAAGAAGGAAATTGTATATGTTTACAAAAGAATATTGTCTTAAAGAAAAGAATCAATTTGGATAATCACCTCGTAATATATACGCAAAGAAATCGATTTGTTGACTGATCAGATAAGCGAAATTAAATTTGCCGTCGTATATCTCTGATGTGATCATGTTATGACAGGTATACTCAGAAGTGACAATGTTGAATAATAACAACACATTGAAAATACTAACAATCCCAGTTGAACTTTCGCGTTATCCAAAACGAAAAGGATATCACGCGGAGAAACACAACCTGTTATAAGATAAACAATTGACTTTTAAATTAAAATTATGCCATCAATTTTTTCACATAGTCACAGTCTGTTCCTATGTTTGTACTTCAATCATCGACTTGAGCAATGTCATCAGCATCTTAATGAATGCAAAACAAAATCAAAATTAAATTTCCTTTTCACTCTTCATCACTATACACTTGACTAACAACAATTGAGAATAGTCTTGAATTGAACAGATGTGAATAAAGTATACGAAGGCACAAAAATTTAATATAATCATCGACATGTCAGTATTTTTCGAGTATTTTTTTTAATTCATCGAAAAAAAAAAGAAACACTTGCGCCTGTCCTTGTTAATCCCTCTTTCACTAATGTTGCAGATGTTGATATTGAATAAGCAGTTTTGTCAATATTAAAACGAGAAAAAATTCTATATATTTAAAATCATGTCATTAATAAAAAGATCAAACATTTTGAAATGAGATGAGTACAATTATGATATATATATATTGCATACAGAAGGTATCAAAAAGACCTTGTGTCGCATCATATACACTTTGATCAATTTATTAATGAAGACTAAGCAATTATACCATTGTTGTAAAATATTCAATCTGCTGCATTTGATTTATAATAGATAATTGAATAGAAGACAAATAGAACAAAATTTATACTGATTCTTATTAACAGATGGAATGTCTCTCGATTCCGTTCATTATCGAACAATGGAAAATCAATTGTATTTAATTAGCTCGTGATTTATGAATTCTTCTTTATACGATTGTAACATTACAATAAATAAATACGTATTTTATTGTGTATTCTTATGGGATGGGAATTTTTTTGATCACCAGTTTTTTCAAAACTCATTTATTACTATTTACCGTGGGTGTGAATATTGATATTATAACAATCACACCCACACCCTTAAGATTTTGTAGAATTCACAAGGTTATTTATTCGACGTTGACAAACACCATTTGATTTAGCAATAGTTTTCACTTCGTTAAGTGAATGACCTACATTCAATATATTTAAATCTAGTATTAACATTCTTTCAAATGAATATCAGTCACTGTTTTGTGCAATTTAGTAGGAGATATACGATGATGAAATGCAAGCAATGTTGGATGAATAAAGAAGAGATAATGCAACCTGACAACGTTTGAAAAAACGTCTGGTGATGAAAATACATTTCACCCATTCTTATGAAATAATGCGAAATATTTTGTGCTGACTAAATACATTTTGACGTGTTTGATTTTTGACGACATTCTATTGCGTCAATACAATGAAATGTTTATTTTTTAGTCCAGAAGATAGGCAAATCCAACTAGGTAATAATCATATGATTCACATACCAATAATATTTTCTTTTCCTTTGTTTTTGTCGTAGAGAGTCATATGTCAATAGGAGATACGTCATTATGAAATCAAATAACAAATAATTGGATAAAAACAAAATATTTCTAAAAATTATGTTTATCAAAAGTAAATAAAACCATGTTGTAAATTTCGTTTTGAACTTTGATATTCACGTACAAACTGTCCTTGTAATGGGCGTGATATACCGAAAAGAACAAAGATTACAGATGCATATTTCAACTCGTTCGTATTTTAACTTCTAGGCTTTGATTATGAACTGAAAAAGATAGTGCATATTACACATTTATTTAATAATAAAGATCGAAATAGTAGGAAGATAGATATACGTGGGTTTTCTAATAATAAGACTAAAGAGAAAGAATAAAAATACAAAATCGAAAGATATGACGTTAAACTTGATTACCTCATTTTTGACGTCAATGTCTTTATGATACTGTAATGTTTATAGGAAAGAAAAAAAGGAGAAATGACACATAATTATCAAATCTGTACATAAAATCAAGGTCATTACTTTCGTTTTTATTTTCTATACAATAGAATTATCGCGATTTTATCCTCTATAAAATGATCGGTATTTTCCTTTTTTCTATATCAAATAAAACTACAAATAATCAAATGCAACAATGAATATATCGATTAGCAATACATCACCAATTTTATCATGTCGATTAAATCCAGTTCCAAGTAATACTAGTTTTAAAACATCCTGTGAAACACTTCTTAAAAGAATCAAACGTCTTGATACTCGTACACTTAATTGTATACTTGCTTATGATGATCCAGACAAACCATTGATCGATGATGGTAAACATACCTATTTCTGGTATTTAGCAATTGGAAGTATGATTAATCCAATTTCATTACATTTACGTGATATAACACCAATTATTTCATATCCAGTTAAATGTCCTAATCATAAATTAGTATTTCGAGATCAATGTGGAATGGCAGATATTGAAGAATGTCAAGGAGAAGAATTTGATGGAGTTGTACATTTAGTACCTATTGAACAAATGGATCGTTTAGATCAAGTTGAACATATGTATAAACGTATTATAGTTAAAATAATTGATTATGAACAACGTTCACACCTTGTTTATGTTTATAAAATGAATTTAATTGGAGAAAAAGAAAGACCTAAAAGTACACCATCAGAACGTTATTTAGATATTATTGTCAAAGGTTGTGAATACTTTGGCGTTCGTTCTTCGTATATTAATCGTTTAAAATATGAGCAACCAGTTATACCTCGAAAATTGCCAAATACATATCGGACTATTGAGAATATTCCAGATAATGTTTATTATACTAATGAAGATCTTGCAAAACATGATGGAAAAGATCCGACACTTCCTTTATGGATTAGTGTTAATGGAAAAATATTAGAATATATAGGTGTACCACCTCAAAATCACCCAGATTATGATAATCAAAAAAGGTTCTATGACTTTGTTGTATCATATTTTGGTGGACGAGAAGTTGTACCAGCTATATCACGATCGTGGTATGAACCAATGTATAAATTACCATTGAATGATGATGATATTTGTGATGAACATCGTATTTTAGCTGAAGATATGTGTGTTTCATGGGGTCTTAATTGTTGTAATGGAGATACGAATACAATATATTGGAAACCAATTGGAAGACTGCGTAAGACATTGAATACAACTAAAAGCGAATAGATTTGTTCTAAATTTGTATATATTAAATAAAAAAAAGAAAATACAATTTTCTTAATAAATATTTTTATATTAATTTATACTATATTCGACTCTTTTTTTTTGCTAAAGTATTATAGTTTTAATTATATATTATTATTATTAATAAAAGATTTTCAGATATTAAGAATAAAATCTATGAAATTCATTCTCAAATAAGAAATATCACATGTAGACATTCTTGATAAATAGAATCGATTGATTATAAGAAAGTATACAGAATGTTCTAAAAGTCGCGAATGTTTCTTGGATCAGAGGAAAGAAATTTCCAGATGAAATTTCGTTTATAAAGATGCTGGAGAAGTTCTTAGAATGGAGAAGTTACGTTTCATACCACCTCGTCATTCCGACTTCAGATAAGAGATAAAATGTTCGGAGGAATGTGTGTGTAGAAGTGAGCGAAACTACTGTGATCGTTTCGCTCGTACCCACCCTAGTTCACCCACTTAGAATACCCTAAAATTTCTAAGGGTCATTCAACCTCCTTTTGAACCAAATTTTATCTAGATATCCCTGTTCTTTAAGTTTCTACACAACGCGTGTCAAAAAAAAACCGCTGCGTAAAATTTCATACGTATGAAATCAAAGATACTCATTTTTTTCTTTTGTTTAATTTAAATTTCACATATTCTCTAGATGTAATTAAATAATTTTCATTTCATTTAACATACAAAGATATATAAATCAATAGGTTGATATTCTCTTTAAAGTCGTTAAAAAAAACGAAATAGACAACAAATACATAAGTCAACTTTGTACAACAAATAAAAAACAAAACGAACAATAATATTATCTCTTTTATCAAAAATTTTGAGATTCAAAAAAAAAAAAAGAAAATTACACTTCAAAACGAATATTATCTCTATCAACAAGAGTCGATTGTACAGGAATTCGTCCATTAATTGAATTTGTCTCATTACGAGCAAATGATGATATTGGTGGTGGAGAAATAAATGTTCGATATTTTGGTGATTGTATATCTCCTTGATTTATAACAGGTGGAACATCAATCAATGATGATGATGTTGTTGATGATAATGTTGTTATTGTTTTTTCTTCAAATTGTCTTATTCTTCCCATAAGTTCAATAAATGTTGGTCGTTGATCGCTAATTTCTTCCCAACATGAACACATCAATGCATAAATACGTTTTGGACAATTTATTGGACATGTTAATAATTTTCTATCACGTATCATTTCAATAACTTCTGGATTTGTTCGTCCATAATATGGTTGTGTACCATATGAAAACATTTCCCAAAGTAATACACCAAATGACCATACGTCAGACATTTCTGTATATATACCTGATAATAATGATTCAATTGCCATCCATCGAACAGGTAATGAACGATTTGCTATTTTGTAATAATCGGAATCATATTTCGTACGATAACGTGCTATATTTGATATTTTCACATCCATGTGTTCGGAAATAAGAATATTTTTAGCTGATAAATCATTGTGAACAAAATTTTTCTCTGTTAAATAAATCATTCCAGATAAAATTTGTATTGATATATAAAGATAATCATTTAAATCACGTTGTTGATATAATGTTGTTGAACGTTGTAATAAATATTCATGTAAATCACCATCATTTAAACGTTCATAGATCATTAATGAAAGAGCATTTTGAGGTTGAACACATATACCAAGTAAACATGAGATATTTATATGACGTATATGACGGAAAACTAGAACGAAAGAACATTAGTGAATGAAAAGAAAGAAAAAATTCATTCTCATACTTTCAATTTCACGTGCATATTCTTCACGATTTTGTTGTGTTGCATAATCGATTTGTAAAGTTTTTATTAGACATTTATTTGCATTATCAATTAATTCACCTTTATAGATTTTTCCATATTCTCCTACAAAAACAAAATATATATGAATTTTTTCTTTTGTTGATTTTATTTTTCATACCGTCGCCAATTTCTTGAAGAAATCGAATATTTGTAAATGAAATTTCGGAAAGTGAAGGACCAGGTAAAGGTAAATGAATAATTGGACGTTTTGTTTCATTTTTAAGTAATGTTTGTCGAAGATATGTATTTGTAAAATTTGTATTTGTCGATGATGATGATGAAGGTATAATATGATGTTGATTTTGTTTTATATTATGTGTTGTTATTGATGAACGAAATGGTGATGATGTAACTGTATTGACAAGATGAGAAGTTTTCTTAATTGGTGTTGATGTTGATGAACAAGATGATAAATGACTATTATTATTTCTCTGATGACAACACCAACAAAAAAATAACATTAGAAAACATATAAGTGCAACAGGAATTAAAATGCTTAATAAAACTATAAGTAATGATGTCGATGATGAAGATGATGATGGTGGTCGATTAATTATTGTACGAGTATTTGATGATGAATCTAAATTGAATGAATAATATTATAATAGTAGAAACAAATAAAAATTCTTATAATTAAAGACTATTTCTCTACTTATTGTCATCGAATACAAAATGATGCAATCATTTCTATCAATCAATAGATAGAAAGTATTGGGTGGTGTTTCTTTACGTTTAAAATCTACTATATAATTAAATTGAACAGATGTGTTCTTATTCAATGTCGTATATTAACATCTCTACAATCTATCAAGACATAATAATTATATATATGCACCATTAATATCATTAAAAAGAACTTTTATTTTATTTAAATGATTGCCAGGTTTGGTCGAAATATTAAATAAAGACAAAATCATCTTTTTCGGACATACACTATGTTTTATCTAGCGGGTGGGCTGAGTGGGCGGCGCCCATCCAAAACGCGAGACTTAGATAAAGCGCCCACCTCGAATTTTCATTTCGCCCATCCCTTTAGAATTCTGAGTTCAAATCTTACTATTTTGACGATTTGATATAATTTGATCGAAATTAATACATGATGATTCATCACTTGTCGGTGGTAAATTTTCACATGTTGGTATATTTTGTAAAATTTGTACTAGAAAATAAAATTTAATTGTTTTTTGTTATTTTTGTTTGTTAAATATTAACTTACGATTTGAATATGTTTGTTGTTGATAAGAAAATAAATTTTTACATGCATGATTTTGAAAATAATTACATGAATGTCG
>CAJNOI010000091.1:306560-336170 GCA_905250115.1 Adineta steineri
ACTTGGATGGGTGACCGCCTGGGAATACCGAGTGTCGTAACCTTTTTGTTTCTTTTTTTATTATACTTCATAAGAACAGATTGGAAAATCATCTAAATCACATGTTTTTGTATTCCAGTGTTATTATTTATGTGTCGAGTCATCTTTAGCTATGAAATCATTAGACAAATTCGATATTATTCAAACATTCTATTATAATGAAAGAAATATATCCAAAACAATTTGTAGGAACGTTCAAATATTAATAATTATCGTTCAATTTATCATCTACCTTATCTACTAAAAAATATATCAATGAATGATAATACTAAATTGTGTTGTGATATTAAAATTATTGAGTCGATAAAAAGAAGAGTTCGGTGGTATGAGTGTTTTATTTCATTTATTTTTTTGCTACAAAAATCACTAGCAAATAGAAAACAATACTGTTTTTGTCTTTAACCAATTGGTAATAAACTGAGTAATGAAAATTCCGGTGTACCTGGATCAGGTCCAAGTTTAAATCCCAAATAGATTACAAGTGGTATGAAACCATAATAAACTGCATATGGACTATAGCCAACCACTGATTTAAGACGTCGTTTGATATCATCTGTTGATTTCTTGCCACCACCACGAGATGGTGCATTGGATGATTTTGCGAACATTATCTTTTTTGAATCTACAAGTATATTCGAAAATTTATTTCTTTATCTTCTAACCTCAAAAATTTATCTCTTAATATTTCATATGAAAAAGAATAAAATAATTGATTAATAAATTTTCTTTTGGATTCTCTTGATTTTTATTCCAACAAAAAGAAAAAAAAAGAAATAGGTAGTAATAGTTCAGCACAACAAAAAAGTACGAATTAAAAAAAATGACAACAATCAATGATGGATCATCAAGCGATAGAGAAAGAGACAAAAGACCAACGAATGTGTGTAATATATAAAAAAAATGAGACAAGAAAACAAAAAATGAAGAGAGAAGTATAAGAAAGGTTCCACAAACATACACACAAGCGTTTGGTTAATAGAAGAAGAAGAAGAAGAAGAAGAAGAAGAGAAAAAAAAAGAAGAAGATCTGCGCGCCAGATTGCCTGTTTTATTTGAAGGTACAAAATATGGAGAGAGCAACTCCACCGGAAAGTTGTGCTCTTTCTCAAATCATATGTTATTTTTTCTTCACGACCTAAATAACGATGATAATATGATGATACAATAAAAAATAAATAAACAAAAAATATAATCGAATATCAAAAGAAAGAGCAAAAAAGAAGAATGTATTGATGATGAACATGTTAAATAATGACAACAACAAACAACAACAACGAGAATGCTGCCCCACCATAGAGAAATGACAAAACAAAAGCTGAGATGAATGACGAAAGAGAGAGAGAGAAAAAAATCATACAAAATAAAACTTGTGTACAAAATAAACGGAAAACACAAAGAAACAAATAAGAGCAAAACCAAAAAAAAAACAAAAAAGAAATCTTCAAATGATTCTTTTTCTTCAAATATGTGTTTTTTTTCTTTATCAAGAAGAAAAAAAATTGCTCAAGATATCATCATTCACCAATCACACAAGCACAAAACAATCATCAAATAATCTTTCAGAAAAAGAAAAAAAAACACCACCATACACATCATATTCGACTTATAAGCCAATATATGTAGAAAGATTGCACAAAAAAAACCGAAAAGTGTTAATAAGCGCTCTATAGGTTTTTTCTAAAGTAATTATCAGAGAGAAAAAAGTACGAGATCATCCAACGACTTATCCTCCACAATGAAAGAGGTGAAATAAAAGACTAACAACATTTATTCGAAATGCGCTAGGTCTTACGAAAAAACAAATAAAGAAAAAACATAGGCGCAAAAATGTTCACAAGAAGGAGGAGAAAAAAAGAAGAAGAAGAAGAAGAGAAATTTACACAAAACAGGAGTAGAAAAATCATGTGTGATACAACATAGGAAAATAAACAAAACAAGAAAACAAAAAAGAGTTAGAGAACAAGAATGATAATAATCAAATAACAACATTGACGGAAAAAAAAAGAAATCTGGTCATGAAAATTTTTTTTTTTCATTTTTTTTTACCAACGAAATGGTAATGTACGTGGACGATCAGCGCCTTCTTTTACCAATGGTTTATGATATTCTCGACCAGCACGTGCATGAATGGATGCCCAACATGTTTCACAATAATATTGTAAGCATGTTACATTAGCACAAAAAAATGGAGCAAATTTTCCACCACAACGTGCACCAGCACATTCATCGCATAATTGATCATCAAGAACATATGGTTTAACTTCCACCTAAATAAATCAATTTCTTATTCTTTTTCTTAAAGCAATCTCAACATTTCCGGAAAAAATACAATAGGTGTAAATCCCAAGACAGATTTCATCTACTCTTATATGCGCGCGCAATCAAACCCAAATATATTGTCAATTATTTATTCATCATCTATTTTACATATTAATCAATACAATCATTTTTTTTCCTTATTCAATATAATATAAAAAAACTAGAGATGATTAAGATTCTATCTAACAAAGGACATGAAACTCAGGTCGTGTAGAAGATATTTAAAATAAAACATACTCGTTTATCAATATCACCATGTTGTAATTGTACAAAACGAGCTGATATTGCAGCAATATAACTTTGTTGATTGGAAAAAGCTACACGACCAGCACCTTTAGGATATTTTAATTCGGGATCAGTATCAATACCAGCATAACAAACACCACCATATAATCGATCCATAATCATTGCTAATTCAACTATAATAAAATTAAATAAAAAAATGAATTAATTAATATACATGAAGATGTATATTACCTGCACGTAATGGACGTGGTACACCACCGACAAATATTGTTTTTCTTGGATCAAGTGGTTGAGAACCATCCATAACAAAATCCGAATCAGCTAAAAGCCATGGGCGTATTTGTACAGCTTTATCTTTCATACTTGGACTTGATACACACATATAAAGTTTGGAATCATCAATAACACATTCATCAATTAATTCTTGTACAGAACGTTCATATGTAAATATTAAAAAAGCATAACCTTTTGGAGGAAAATAAGATTTGCTTTCTTGTTTATGTGGCCAATCAACAATTAATGGACCAAATCGTTGAAAATGTGCAATAATTTCCTCTATTTAATAAAATAAAATTATTTTTTTAGAAAAAAAGGAATTTAATTCTTACCTTCATCAATATCAGGTGGTAAACCACCAACAAAAACTTTACGTGAAAAACGTTCTTCTTTATTCATATCCATTTGCATTGCACGTGGTGAACCAAATAAACCTGATGATGATGACGGTCCACCACCACCGCCACCAACTGATATTAAACTTTCTGTATCAAGTATACTTCCCATTCCACTATCATCACTATAAACACGTTTAACACCATCTGATGAAACATTTCTCATCATATCCATTATCTGTTGAAATGAATTCATATCATATGCATCATTCGATTGAAAATTTTGTTCAATATCATTTCCATTCATAATATGTGGAGGTGGTGGAGGAGGTGATTGTCCATTTTGTGTTTGAATAAAATTTGTCATGATAGGTGTACGTTGAAGTTGATTTGATAATGATTGAATATTATTATATTTATTTTGATTTGTTATTGATGTTGTTGGAAGAAATGGAAAGAAATTATTTTGTGTTGTTAATGATGATGTTTTCTTTGTTTGAGACATTGGAAGATTTCCATTTCCAAGCATTAATGTTTGATTTAAATTATTATTTGTTGTATTACCATTACCTATTGGATTTGTTAATGATGGTACAGGACGACGAGATCTAATAAAATAATTAAAAATATTGTTTGCTCTTTTTTTTCTTTTTAGAAATTAAACTTACGATGTCGCAGGAAATCCATGTGGAATAGATGTATTATTCCATGATGGTGATGGTGGTTGTTGTTGTTGTTGTTGTTGTATATGTGATGATGGCATCGAAAGATTTGTTTGTTGAAATTGACTGTTCCATAATGGTGATGGAATTGCCGTTCGTCCATTTAATGGTGGTGCTGGTTGAGTTGGAGGAGCTGATATACCATTACGAATTGCTTGTGTAGAAAAATTATGTGATGCTGTTATTGGTCTCCTTTGTATTGCCTGAAAAAATAAAACGAAATAAAAATTATTGAAAAAAGAAAATATCAAATCTTACTTGTTGATAAGATAATTGTTGTTGTTGCTGCTGCTGCTGCTGCTGTTGTTGTTGTTGTTGTTGTTGCTGCATGGCCATAAGTGGTGGTGGTGGTGTTGTAGTTGTTTGTGGTGAAAACATACGACCTCCATTGTGTACATCGAATGTATGATCACCGGAGGCACCACTCAGTGGATCAATAATATTACTCCATGATGAACCTTGGAATGTAGCCTGAAGATCAGGAAGTACACCGTTTTGATAATTATTTGATGTTAATTTTCCATCATTAATAATTCCATTTCCATTGGTATTTAATTGTTGTTGTTGTTGTTGATGATGATGATGATCATTACCATTAACTGTAACTGGTGATGATGATGTTGGAGTAGTTGATGTACTATTGCCTGTATTTGCATTAAGTACGAGTTTTGTGTTCGAGCTTTCGGTACTCATTGGATTATACGAATACCAGCTCGATGAGAGGAAAGACCTAGAAAAAACGAGATCAAAATAAAATAGAAATATTTTTGAAATTAATAGAAAACAAAAAGAAAACTTTTTTTGTTATAAAGTGACTTAAAAATACCTGGTAGAAATCGCCGGTACTGCGGCTGAAGAAGCCGTAGCCAACGAATACATTATAATATAAGATATGTGATTAAAAAAAACGGTTTTTTCAAAAAAGATCACTGATATAAATCGTTTTTCATTATCGATATGGCGCGTGTTGTATTAGATTCTTAATGAATTTCTTTTGTTTTTAGGTTACTAAGAAGGTCACAAATGATTATTTTAAGCTAAGACAAAATCTGACAACAAAGTGAGAAATCATTTCGACCGACATATACGACGACAAATAGTATAGTCTTGTGTATACGTACGTATGCACGCTACACAATCATAAGAGAGTGAAAGAGAGCGATTGAACTACGACGACAACATTGTTTGCACATGCGTCTCGTCGACGGTTTTTTTCTCTTCCGAGAGTAAGAAGAAGAAGAAGAATAAGAAGAAGAAAAAAAAAAAGATGTTCTCTATAAATGACAATAGGAGGGAAAGAGAGAAAATGGTTGTTGAGCGTGCATACGACATTGATGACCTACCCTCACTCACCATCTACACACACACACACACATCTATATATATATAAATATATATATAAGGATCGAATTGCAGAGAAACAGACACACTATTGATTCTGATCGTCGTCTTCCTTTTTCTGTCTCTTTTTTTTTGTATCCGTTGCTTTTTCAATCAGCAACATACGACGATACTTCCTATTTTGTTTGTATGTGCTGTTCTTCGCTTCATTTGATGCCACCACCATCATCATCATCATCAGTGTCGTTCGTCACTATATAGAACGAGTTCTCTCTCTCTCTATTCGTGTCATTTAGTTTCTATCTATGCACATAAAATATTCAGAAAGAAGAAAAAAAAATTAATGATCAAGACAAACAGATAAAAGTAAAGAAAAGAAAAGAAAATAGAAAATGATTCATCAGCTGTTAATAGAGACATTGTTGTTCTTCATTTCTATACATATTGAACACATATAACCATCTGTTCAATTCATGCTAAGAATGATAATTCTATCTACCTATATAGTCATAATTATATATGCTGTGAAACTTTCTTTTCTTTTTGTATTGAATTCATTGAAAATGAATAATATGATAGGTACTCTCATATGATTGAAAAAATAATATAATGTATTCAGATTATTCTATTCAAATAAGTAGAGCATTGTTTTAATTATAAAATGACTAAATCTAATATCTTAAAACATTCATTAAAAGAATTCGATATTTGCAGTCAAAAAGATTGTAGTAAATAATCAAATGCAAAAGTGTACCAGCTGTCGCAAACTATTCTCTCTTTCTCTCGACTTAGTTTAAGTTATAAGTAAAAATAGAAAATTTTTGTTAATTACCTTTAAGAATTAAATAGATATATAAGACGACTAGAAATATTGACCACAATCGAATCGATAAAACAAGTGCATTAAAATAAAAAATAATTCAATCTAAAACATAAAATAAAAGACTACTGTTTTTGTTTTTTTCAAATGAAGATTATTGATTTACATCTGTCAACCATATTCATATATAAATATCTTATAGGAAAAACGAAAAAATGAAACAAGAACAAAAAAAAGAAGAAACATCGAAAAAAAATATTTTTTGGATGATTTCTAAACTATTCGACTGTTCATTTAATATTTTTTTTTTGAAACAAATAAAATTCATTCCCTGATACCCTTTGTATGACTAAATTGTATAAGATAGATATAAACATATAAGAAAAAAAAAAGACGAAGCAGAAGCGAATCTCACTGTTATACATACAAAATAGAATATATATATCACTTAAGAACACAAAAAAAAAACAACAACAACAAAACGTATTTTTTGTTTGTTTTTTTTCTTCTCTTGACCAACCCGCATTTGCACTACTAATCTACGAGAAATATTTTTAATATAAAAAAAAAAAAGAAAAAATCGAAGAAACGAGAGAGTGTGTGAGTGAATATTTTTATTATTATTATTATTCTGACTATTATCGAATACTCGTATCGAATGCATAATGTTGTGAACGTAAATATTGATAATTAGATTGTTCATTATCGACAACATTATCATAGAATGATGGTGAACGTTTGATTTTGTCATAGTCATCATCATGAATAAATGATGTTGTGATCATATGAGATATTTGTACATGTTCATCATCATCGATAATATCACTTTTCGAACTTATTGTATCATCATCATCATCACCAAAATGTCCTTGTCTTCTTCTATAACCACTTAATGATGGATCAGCACTTGATAAAACTGTACAACTATCATATTCAGTTAAATATTGTTGATCATTGATTTGTACTGGTTTAGTTAAACGTTTGATTTCCATATATTGCTTTTCAATAGACGTATCACGTAAATTTACTATCGATGGTGAATCTTCATCAGCTGTTGCTAATGGTGCTATTGATGAGACAAGAAATGTTTCAATAACTGGTATCGGTGTACCTTTTGGTGACATCTGTGTTGTTAATATACGTGGCGAAGTACTATTTTTACTCGGTGGTGTATCAATCGCTTCTAAAATTAAAAGAAAAACTGTTATTCATATAGAGTCTATGACATCTGATTAAATAAACAATTCATTTTTAGTAAACAAAAACAAATCTTAGACGAGAGAGAGCGAAGAAAAAGAAAACGAGTCTCCGATGAATTATATAATCTACTCGGTAGAAGTCTGTTGGATAGGATGAGATCATATATCTGATTAGGATGTTTGATCGTCATCAATAGAATTACTATTGGTTATCAGTCAATTCTCATTTCCGTTTGGTTAATCTAACTTATTTAGTCTTTCATATAAACATTTCCTAGAGAATTATCCATGACTTACTTGTTGTTTCATCTGAATTAATAATTTTATTTGAAGTATTATCTGTTAATTTTGTTATATCTCCCATTGAAATATTAAATGGTTTCATTGGAATTTCATTTTCTGTTGGTGTTGGTAATGTTAGTAAATTATTTTGTTTTAATTTTTCATAACATACAACATATTCTTCAATTATTTCATCAATTGTTAATGATGAATTTGCAAAATTTACACATAAATCATTTTTTAAAAACGAATTTATACTATCAAATGTTTTTAAATGTAAAAGTTTTTTTCTATGTATACGTAATATACAAAATGCTGTTGTTAATAAAACTTGTTCACCATCTAATACAAATATATCCCATATACGAAGTGTTAATGGATATGGTAGACAATCTAAAAGAAAAATTTTTATGAGATAAAATAGATGAAGAAAAAAAAAATATATACCAAGATAACAAAGCATAAACCAACGAATTGTATATAAATCACTTTGAACTTGATATGTATGAAAATGTTTATAAACTTTTGGTAACATTTTTTTCATAATTTTTTCAAATTGTGCTTGAAAACGAAATAATTTTGGAAAGCCTGGACAAAAAAATCCATGCATCATCCAACGTGAACTAGTCATTAATTGACAAAATGCCCAAAATGCTTCCTCTTCCGGTAAATAAAAAAGAAGAAAAGCAACAATTTGATTCATTCCTTGTGTATAACCTATTTCTGTATTGTACACACTAAATAACAAGAAAAATATATATATAAATACATTTTAATTCAATATATATTAAGCTAAATGAATTAAAGACATGTAATATGTTCTGATTGATTTGGAAATCGTTCAATCGTTTCTAATATTCTCTTGGGATTAGTCATTATTATATTAAATAATCGATTGAAAAAATTATACAGATCGCTTTGTTTATAAATCTGAATATGATTAAACTCATTCTAATATATATATAACCCATCAAGCTTTTATTCTTCTAATAATTCATCATACCTGTATGCAGCCAATATTGAAAATAAATGTTTTTGTCTTAGGCAATATCTATTGCAGAACATTTGATGATTTCTATATGTTCGATGTACATCAAGATCAATCTGACTTAAATATGTTGATGATAATCGAGCTTTCTTTTTTAATATATCATAATAACCTTTGTTAACACGTAATTGTTCATCAAGATCAAATAACCGGGACCAAAATGCACCACGTAAGGTACTTGGTAAACCTTTAAACATTCGTCTACGTAATTGTTCATTATCTCTTGTTATTGTATGACTTGCTTTTCGTAACATTTTATTCCAACGTTCACTACGTTTAATTTCTTGTTGAATTTGTTTACGATCATTAATTGATAATGATTTAATTGGTTTATCATGTATAAAACCATAATGATCGATAGAATTTGGATCAGTTGTTGAGAGACGTGGTGATTGTAAATGACTTATATCAGTTATTAATTCAGGTATTTTACCTTCATGTTCATAGAGAAGAAAAAGTTTTTCACGTTCATCAAGTTGTTTTTTAAGATTTTTATCAATATGTGTTAATACAGGTGTAGATGGTGGTAATGGTAAAGGTGGTGGATTACTTGGTGTTGATGACTGTTTCATTCAAATCTAGAACACAAAAGAAATGAAAAATAATAGATTTATTTTTGTTTTTTGTTATGTATATCTGACAGGAAATCTATATATAAGACAAAAAGAATGAATTAATATTTTTTTAATCAAATGATCCATCAAGAAATTCATAAAGTGGATTTGTATTAATTGAACTAAATATATGTAAACGATCTAATCGTTTTGATGCACATTGTTTCATTGAATTATGTGCATCTCGTGTTAACATTCGAATAAATTCTTCTGCTGCTAATGTTAATATATAAACACTATCTTGACTAATCATACGTGTATCATTATCGAGTTTAATTATTGATTTAACTTTAGTTAATGGTAATTGATATGAACGTGTAGATGAAGTTTTTATTTGATCATTTGATGAAGCCATTTATTCTATTAACAAAAGAATTAATAATAATAAACAATTCTTTTTCTTATTGTTGTTGTTGTTCGGTATATAGACCAATAAAAAAATTCGATGGATTTAAATAAATAAAAGTTATTTATTTCTATTATTAGAAGATTTGATTTTTTATTTAATTTAATTTTCTAAAATTTTCTAAAAAAAATTTTACTAAATAGATGTCACTATGATTAATACAAGATTGGTTGAATAATATGTTTTTCGATTTCTTTTTCTTCTTCTTTCTCTCTGTTAATATATCATAATACAATAGTTGTCAACTAACGTTATTGTCTTTTAATTAATAAAAGATAAATATTTAGTAGTTTGAAAATAAATATAAATTTTACTCAATTAGATACTTTAAATTTTATTTCAGAATTAATGGCATGCATGAACAAACGTAGAAGTTATAAAAGAGAATTTTTTATGAAAGGTAGACGAGTACATATCGTTTTTATTTTTATTTTATCACCTTGCACTTTCACTAGATAAATTATTTATTCCTCAATAAAAATGCAAATTGTCCTAATGTATCTAATATATATACTTCTATTATTTTTAGTTCAAATTTTATTTTTATCGATAAGAAAAAATTGAGATTATAAAAAATAATTATTCTTCAAAATTCTATTTTAGATTAGCTAGATTTTAATATAAGAAAATATAATTGATTTAATTATGTTTTCGTATAGAAAGATTTTAATACAGGATTTGACTAATAAATAAAAACTTTGTAAATCTTAGTACTTTAAAATAAGTATATTATATATATTTTATCTATAATTACTTGATAATTTTGAGAAACTTCAGAATTCATTCCAGCAACATTTCTTTAGTACCATTATGTTTTATCTGAGATGATGTAGACGTAGGATTATCTTAATATATAGGATTAGAAATCGATTAATCAAATATTGGAGGACACAGTGACTTCATTTCTATTATTAATGGAAAATTAATATGATATTTGTCCTTGTAAAAATCGATAA
Source organism: Adineta steineri (assembly GCA_905250115.1). NCBI lineage: Eukaryota > Metazoa > Rotifera > Eurotatoria > Adinetida > Adinetidae > Adineta > Adineta steineri. The sequence goes on from CAJNOI010000091.1 coordinate 317,163, forward strand.
TATCTTATATATGAAAATAATTGTAAAGTATAAAATACAATTTTCTTTTGATGACGTCGAATTTTGTTTACTCGATTTCTATTTTGAATATAGATGAATTAAGAGTCTTCCTTCCTTCTTCTTCTTCTTCTTTTTATTTAACAACAACAGTTACACTTCAAAGACAAGGAAACGAATGATTTCCTATTCATTTCAATCAACAAAGTATTAGACATCCATAAAAAAAAGAAGAAAATATCTGAATCGTAGATAATTTTACATCAATTAAATTATATCGTGATTTTCTTTTTCAGATATGTCTTGTTTATTATTACTGTCAAATAGATCTTATTTAAAATTTCCTCTATATACAATCTATCGTCATTTATCAACAATCGAACGTTCTAATGCTGATCAATCAACAATAATACCACCAAGTTGTCATACGTATCTCGGATGTAATGCAATACAACGAAATGAATCGATGTTTTTAAAATATAATTATCAACAAAAACGTTCTATAACATTACATGTACCACCAGTTGATGATAAATCAGCATCACCAAAAAAATATGATGCAAGAATACCATTTCAATTTCCACCAGGAAATCCAAATGATAAACCAAAACTTGAACATCTACGTTTCATTGAAGATCAACTTAAACAAATTGTAAAGAATTTTATTCAATTAAACGTTCTTTGATTTGTTAAATATTTTCTTTTTTTAGCTACCTGATTTTTGTAAACGAATGCATCCATATGCTTTATATACAGCTGATATTATTTTTGAAAATTATTATGACAATCCACCCAAAATTATGAAGTAGGCAGAAATGAAAATGTATGTGTAATTAGGAATAGACATATGACAGTTAGAAACATAGGTAAAAATGGATAATTGAGTATTAGTTAAAACAAACATTTCATTGTTTAGTTGATGTGATTATCGGGAATAGACTTTTTTGATTCTTTTGTAACTATGTGTTTTTTTTTCTATAAAAACCTTTATTTTAAGAACAAAAAATTTTTTTTCACTCAAATCTGTGAGCCCAAAGGCGATCATTAAACATTTCTATCGGCGAGACGTCGAGTCAACATCATAGTAAAACAATCAAACTCTAAAGAAAAGATCGAGGAGTATGACTTTTTCTAATTACAAATAATATATTTTATTTCATAACGTTTTCTTATCAATGATATAGAAACATACCCAATATCTTACCGTGTTGAATGATAAAAGGATAAGGAATCTAAGTAATATGATGCTAAGATTAATCTCTAAATTTATTTACGTGTTAAATTTTAATAAATGCAAAAGATAAGTTTAATTAATAAAAAGCTTTCTTCGTAGAATGATACCCTACAAAAAAAATTGTTTCTCATCTGCTCACATTAGGTGACAACCAGTAATATAATACTTGTTTTATCTCCTATCTTTTAACTTAGTGAGAATATATCGCATCTAAACGATTGAGCGAAGTATTATATTTTCATTATTTGATCTTCTTATAGAATTAATATATACAACTAAAACGATTATATTCGTATTGTTTATGTTACATAAACTTAGGATAATTTAAGGTTATACATATCAACTTACTGTTATAGGCTAACTTCCAAATTGTGAATGATGCTTTGAAAAAAGTAAAAACTTATTTATAATCGATATTAACAATATACAACTGTCATATGTCTATTTTAGGAAAATAAAATTTATATCAGATTTTTATATTTAATTTTGTTGTTTTTAGAGGAGCAGGCAATTATGCTCTAGCACTTTTCTGGCTTCGAATAAAACTAAATTTTAAACTAATGAATGTAAAAGTTCATTTACTTAAAACAACAGTTGATGAAGAATCAAATTGTGTTAAAATACGTTGGCGTATAACAGGATTATCAAATCAATCATTTGTTGGTGTTCTTAAAGGTTGGAGAAAACCAAAAGATGTTGCAGGAAATATTCGGAATTATATTGAGTAAATATAATAACTTTAAATACAAAATTTATTCATTCATCTTTTTCTATAGGCATATCGATGGCTTTTCAATATTTTATGTACGAGGTGATGGTCGCATTTATAAACATCGTGTTGATCGAGTAATTGAATTATATTTGATTTATTTAAAAACTCAAACTTTTTTTTTCTATAGGTTATGGTTGATGAAGATAAAGAATTAGCAGCAACAACATTAACTAAAAAGAAGCTAACTGAAGCAGCTGCACCTGTTTCTTCATAAATATATATCTTAGTATTATTTGTTCTTTCATTTTTTAATTATTGGTTTAAAAAAAAACAAACAAGAAATGATCACAGATTGTTTTTTTGTTCTTCAATTTGTGACTAAATAAAAAAAATCACGACCATCTTCTTTTTCTCTCATTTGTAGATATAAATAAATATTTATATACATATTCTAATAGAACAGGTGAGTAAAACATGTTATAAATAATAATTTTTTTTTAATTTTATTTTTTTCTTAAGGTTAATATAGGAAAAAAACACACAGAATAGACGTGATATATTTTTCTTTTTTTTTTTTGACATTCTTTCTATCTATAAGACATAGTTTCTTTATCACTAACTATTGACCAACATTGCACACGTAGATATAAAAATATTTCGATATTAAATTTATTTGAAAACGAAGCTTTTTCTTCTTACTATTAAATGTACAATTTCATCTAGTAGAAAAACTAAAAAAAAGAAAAATTTATGGCAACACAACGTGCTCGAGATGCTGCACGACATCTAAAAAATGATATTAAAAGTAGTATGCATAAATCATCACGATCAAAAGACCGATCTACACATACTACATCATCAGCAATCACTAGTGGTAGGATCTATTTTATTCTATTTACTAAAACAAAAACGCGAAATTAAATCCTTCTAAATAATTGCTTCGCTTTTCAGACACAATTAAATACATAGCTTTCTATACAGTATAGTAAAAATGTCAAGTGACCTTTTCGATCTAGTCTTATGGTATTGCTTGATGAAAGGAGGAAAAAGAAAGAGTATGTTCGTTTCTCTCGTTTTTTTCGAATTTTTTCTCTTATATTTTGCTACTTATAGCGATAGACTGTTCGATTTACTTACATGTTATGTGTACAGTCTTGTTTTTACCTCTTTCTTTGTTTTTTGACTCTCATTCTCCATTCTTCTTTTCATTGCTTCATTATTCTTTTTGTTTGTTAATAATCGTTCGGTTGACATGCCAAATCTTATGGGCAAATTTGTTTCAAAGCATCGAAAACAGCATTCACATGGTGCTTTTCAATATCGTATGTGATTGAATATCTATTTTATTTTGTTTCTTAGCTTTTTAACTTCATGTAGAAATATTCTAATCAATTTACCAAAAAAAAAAATCTAATATTAATTACTAATAATATACCTTATAAATGATTGTACAAACATTTATTGTATATTCTTTCAATTGATTTTTTTTGTCTTTATCTTTTAATCAATTTGGCTTCCTACTGTTATTCTTTTTGTATATAGACACAATTTGTATTTGTCTTTTAATCTCGATTTTGATTAGCGTTTCAGTTGTCTACCATTAATATGTGCTATATTGTTTTTCGTATAATATATTCTATACAATGTCAACAATAGAGATAGTGCAAAGAAGATATATAAAAGCTTGTCTTGCTAAATAACTGCCATTTAACAATGATTAAATAAGATGATTATAACAGCTGCTTGACTGCATGTGCCATAACTTTGCTAACAAAAATGCCTACTAAGAAATATTTAAATAAGAAACATTCTAGTTTTTTTTCCCATAGATTTCTTTTAATATCTCTATATTTTTATAGATACAAACAACGATCATACTGTATCCAATTCGGCATTGCATGCTCCTTCTGCTGGTTACAAACGATCGAATAGTGCACATTCAGCAATTGCAACATTAACATCATTACCTACTGCACCTCGTGTAACAACTGATAATCCTAATTCAATAAGAGGACAATATAGTAAATTAAAATAAACTATAACAAAAAAAAAATAGTTTTTATTTATATTCTAAAATAGGTAATCCTCCTAATTTATCACCATTAAAAAACGCTCCAGTATCATCCATGCAAAATCTAACTAATACAGCAAATGTTAATTCAATTGGCACTGGTATTGTACAACCCACTGCTCTTTCACAGCGACCATTACATATGCAATCAACAACACCATCAGCTGCTAATGGAAAAGATGAAATGCGTGGTTGGTTATATAAATGGACGAATGTATAATAATATTTTTGTTTTTGTTTATATCCAAAATTAAAGACTTGTATTTTTTAAGTATTTAAAAGGTTATCAAAAACGTTGGTTTGTTTTACAAGCTGGTATACTATCCTATTATCGTTCTCAACATGAAATGACACATACATGTCGTGGTACAGTTTATCTTGAATCCGCACATTTATCATCGAATGATACATGTCATTTTGTTATATCAAATGGTTCAACTGTTATACATCTACGTACATCAAGTGAAAATGATAAACAACGTTGGATGAATGCATTACAATCAGCTAAACAAAAAGCATTAAAAGTACGTAAACAATATCAAGATTCTGATGAAGAAGTTTCAACAACAGATGAAGTTAATGATTTACAACAACAAAATTTAATTCAACAACAAACAAATATCAATGATCAAAATAAATTATTAATCAATACAAATGAACGTGCTGAATTAGCAACAATGAATAAAGCATTTGATTCAAAATTAGATGATTTAAAAATGTGTATGGATTTAATAAATCGTCATTATCAAGCACTTTATCGTACACTTGGCGATCTTGAACAACTTGATAAAACAGAAGCAACAGTAAACATAATTAAAAGTGTTAATGAACGTGCAACTTTATTTCGTATTACATCAACAGGTAAAATAACATAGAAAAATCTATTAACAATCAATATACTTGATTCTATTCAGTTGAATAACAAAAGAGAAATGCTAATTAGGTAGTACTTCATTTCCGATCGTTAAACATATATATATATATATGAATAGGATCATTCCAGGTGTATTCTATTTCCTTGGTTATATAGATTCTTGTAGTATATAATATAGATATTTTATTATCGACGAAAACAGATCAATTGAAATATGTAAAACAATCTTTCATAAAAGTGTAATGAATTTTCTATCGTATATTTATCGACTATTAAATTTTCGTATTAATATTATAAAAATGTTTTTTTATTTTCTATAGCTATGCTTAATGCTTGTCAAGAACTTGTTCAATTAATACAAAATCAAGGTCGTAAATGGCAAAAAGCTGTTCAATTTGAACGTGATGCCCGTTTACGTATGGAACGTATGTGTGAACAAGTTGCATTACAAAGTGCGAAATTAGAAAAACAAGTTCAACGTGCATCACGTTCAGATAAAACAAGTCTACTTTCTGGTCGTTCAACATTAACTACATTGAAATCATCGGATTTACGTGGAACAAATGAAGCTAGTAATTTATCTGATGATGAAGAATTTTATGATGCTATTGATGATCCACAAACCATTGGTGTTTTTCGTGTTCCGTATGTTTTAATTTATTTTTGATAAAAAAAGGATTTTTTTGTTTGAAATAGACTTCAACAACATTTATCAAATAATGATAAAAAAGAACCGAATATCGTTGATGATGATGTTAGTTCAGGCAATGAAGATAGTGGATCAGAAGAACAAGATGAAAATAATTTACCAATGGTTATTGTCAAAGGTATGTATCTGAATACTATCAATTCTTTTTAATTAGATTCTTTTTCATTTAGCATCGAAAAAAGAAGAAGTATCAAATAATGCTGCAATTACAACTGATACAAGTAGTCTTCAATCATTACAAAAACCTGTAAATAACAATCAACAAGTTGCTATACCAAAACGTAAACGTCGTGATCGTATTCCTGAACGACCAAATTATAGTATTAATTTATGGAGTATCATGAAGAATTGTGTTGGAAAAGATCTATCAAAAATTCCAATACCTGTTAATTTTAGTGAACCTATATCGATGTTACAACGAATAACAGAAGAACTTGAATATAGTTCTGTACTTGATATGGCTGCTAAATCAAATGATAATTGGGAACAATTAGCATATGTTGCTGCATTTACGATTTCATCTTATTCGACAACAACAACAAGAGTTAATAAACCATTTAATCCATTACTTGGTGAAACATATGAATGTGATCGAACTGATGATTTAGGTTGGAGATCAGTGGCTGGTAAGAATTAATTGAAAAAAAAATTCTTATTCAAAACAAAATTCTTCTTTTGTAGAACAAGTTAGTCATCATCCACCAGCTTTATCAACATATGCCGAAGGTCCAGGATGGACATTATATCAAGAATTTACAATGACATCGAAATTCCGTGGTCAATATTTAAGTATAACGCCATTAGGTCATTCTCATTTAATATTTAAGAATACTGGTAATCATTTTACATGGCGAAAAGTAACTACACTTGTTAATAATATCATTGTTGGTAAACTTTGGATTGATAATGTAAGTTAAATATTAAATACAACAATTTTTATATAATTTTTGTTTTGTAAAGGTTGGTGAAATGGATATTATTAATCATACAACTAAAGATGTTTGTAAATTGAAATATTATCCTTATAGTTACTTTTCGAAAGATGTTCCACGTAAAGTAACTGGTGTTGTTACTGATGTTAATGGTCAAGCTCGATGGGTATTAACTGGTAAAAGAAATATTCGACTTTATTTTCTTGTCTGTATAAAAATATTCTATTTTTTAGGTACATGGACTGAGAAAATCGAAGGTGGCCCAGTTGAATCAGCATCAGGTCATCATAAGCATTCACATATGGAAACACGTAATATGAAATTATTATGGCAACGTAAAATGCCACCAGCATATCTTGAAACAATGTATAATTTTACTCAACTTGCTATTGAATTAAATGAATTTGAACCTGATGTTGCACCAACAGATTCTCGTCGTCGTCCTGATCAACGTTTAATGGAAGAAGGACGTTGGGATGAAGCAAATTCCGAAAAATTACGTCTTGAAGAAAAACAACGACAAACACGACGTGCAAAAGAATCGGGTGGACATGATAATTATACATCGAAATGGTTTAAAAAACAACAAGATACATTAACTGATTCCGAAATACATATGTTTACAAATGAATATTGGGAATGTAAACAAAAACAAGATTGGGCACGATGTGAAGATATATATTAATTCGATAAAAACGATTTTCTCTTTTTTATTACATTGACTTTAATTCTATTTTAATTTTTTCTTATATTTATTGTCTGCGTGTTTGTATACCTTGGCGTCTGATGATAAACAAAATCGATTGTATACTTTCATTTAATTGATTTCCTCTTTTTCATCTTTCATTCATTCATTCATTCATTTTTTCTTTCTTTCATTCTACGCCGTTAATTTTTAAACCAGCAGAGTTTTAGCAAATATATATGTATATATATATATATATTAAGAAGGAGCATTGGACGGAGAGTAAACAGTATTATTGGAACTTATTCTTTTTTTTTGTGTATTTTATGCTTATATATATATATTTTAGATAAGCTAATGAGGAGAGAAAGAATAATACGATCTTGGTATTTAACTAAAAATATATATTTAAATATGAGATGATTAAGTTTATATTAATTATTGTGTTTTGTTGGTGTTCGGCAGAGAACAATCCATTAATTGGTATGTAATTTGTATTTTGTACTATTTTAATGGATGAGGAGAGTTTGAAATCTTATTCAATTCAAATAAATACTTCTTTCTTTAGGTAGATGAATTTCTCAAATATAGATTTTCCCATAAATACCTTCATTGAATTTGTAACTCTCTGGCAAGTTCTCCCTGATTGCTACTGATCTAATATTTGTCTGTGCAGACTGAGAAATAATTCGCGATACTAAGTTGCTTGATAATTGAATTTACTAATACAATGAATTATTTTATATTGAAATCTAACAACTTATTTTTTTTATTTAGGTTACGATTTTGGTCAACAGTATTCTCGTATCCGTATATTCGAATATGAAAGTTATTCCGACGTTAAATTTCTTAAGTTTAATATTCAAGGTCCAACAACATTAGCTAATTGGTCTTTAACTCTATCCACCGAAGGAAAATGTACGAATTATTTTGCAAATATTCATTTGTATGTATAAAATAATAAATTAAAACAACCGTTTATTTTTTCTATTATTCAGTTATCTCCAACATGGTGCATATCCATTAACAGCACCACGAAATGAATCACTTCCAGAAACATATATACCTAATCGTCATAATCTTTTTAAATTAATATTTAATACAACATTATTAAACCCATTAATTCAATTAAATAATCCTCCTATTGGAACATGGTTTGCGATGGTAAATATCTAACGAGAGAATCATCCGAGGTATCAAAAAGCTTTTGAGTCGAAATTTTGTCCACAAGTAGGCGATACATAGACTATAAGAAAGCCTAAAAGGGTATGTGCCTAAGTTGATATTTGACTAAGATATCGACTATTTAATGTATTCAATCAGACAAGCTTGCTTGCAAAGTTTCAGAAATTTCGGAAAGACTGTCGCCGAGATGCAAGTATGTTAGCATAGAGACGTTTTCTTACGGATTCATATCTCGGAGAGAATCTGTCTAAAATTTCTGAAACTTTGTAAGCAAGCTTGTCTGATTGAATACATTAAATAGTCGATATCTCAGTTAAACATCAACTTGGGCACATACTCTTTTAGGCATTTTATAGTCTATGTATCCCTTACTTGTGGACAAAATTTCGACTGAAAAGCTTTTTGATACCTCGGGTGGTTCCCTCGTAAGATTAAGTTTAATTAAAATATTGTATGTGACATACTTTAGACATTTATTGATCATCCAACATCAGAAATTAAACCAAAAGTATGTTTTTTTTATAAATATGATTTATTTTTCTAAATTTTTTTTATATAGATAACGACAGGATGTAATCTTTATCTATCGACTTGGCTTGATTATCAAGTAGTTCCTAGTATTTTTACATTAGTGTTTAATGAACCACGTCAAGTTGTATTATCTGATAATAAAACATCGATTTATGCATCGTAAATAGTTTTTTCTTCCATTAAAAAAAGAAAATTTTGATTGAAATTATTATTTTAGTTATTATACGTCAGTAGGAAATTCTCGATTAAGAATTTCTTTTGATTGGTCAAATAATTGTGAGATTATATTTTTGGCACGAATAAATGCTCTTCCAAATATATATTTATATGATTATAAATCAGGTATTTATTTATTTCGAATAAACAAATTTCATTTTGTTTCTTTAGTCTGTACAAATAAAACATGTTTAATTGAAATCGATCAATTATCTGCATCGATATCAATTTATTTTCAACTAACAGTTACGAATGTCTCATGTTTAATAAATCCTCTTCATGGTGAAATACTTATTCGTTCAACTGGTACATATTTTTCGAAATATTCTTTTATCATTCTATTTTCTTTTTATAGAATGTTTATCTTCATCAGATAATTTTTGTGTTCAACCTTATCCAACACGACGAATAATGTTTAATTATTATTATGATTTTTTATATGTACCTATATATACAACAAATCGTTTTAATAGTCATAGTACAAGTTCAATAACATTAAATGGAAATGATGTATCAATGTATGCATATGAATTTATTGTTGATGATAGAAATATAGGTGGAACATTACATTTTGATTTTGAATCTCGACTTATGGTAAATTTATTTTTCCTGAAGAAAATTTTCGATTAAAATTCGGTTTTTTTTCTCTAGCCTTTTGTATCGCCAGATGTTAATGTTAGTATTCTTGGATGTTTATCAAAATATCAACCACGTCGTTTTGATCAATGTGAATCGAATTATAAAATATTAATTGATAAAAATTCGATTTCATTACGATCATTACCTTATCCAGAAATGGCATTTTGGTATTTAACATTAGAATTTTTTTGTAATGGGTTAGTTTATATATTTTCTTTTCCATTGAAATTTTTATTTTCTTAAATATTAGTTCAAAAAATGAATGTACAAATGCTGCAGTATCATTAATGTTTCAAATTTCATCATCACAATGTACAAAACAACAATGTGGAACATATGGAATCTGTCGAATAATGACATCACAACAAAATGTCTTTTCAACTTGTACATGTATTGCTGGTTAGTTGACATAGATACCAACATTGGGTTTTTTTCTATACCCTCGCCCACCCTAATATCTCTGATACAAATATTATCTTGTTTTAGGTTATCGTGGTTATGGTTGTACAGATAGTACTCATGCGTATACATCAAAAAGTTTAACAAGTGTTCTTTTTCTAACGATTAGTAATTGTATGTTTATACCAGCGATTATATTAGCAATCTATCGACGTTTATATATTGAAGCACTTGTTTATTTTTTCAATATGTTTTTTTCAACAGTAAGATTTTTGGTTTTAATAGCAAAAAGAAATATTTTTTTTCCTAGTTTTATCATGCATGTGATCAAGATATAAATAAATTTTGTATATTTAAATATGATGGATTACAATTATCGGATTTTATTGGTTCATATGCATCATTTGTTATCACATTAATTACTATGGCTATTATTCCAAGATCATTTAAAGTATTTTTATTTATGTTAGGTTTATTAACATGTATTGTTATTAATTCACGTGATCGTTTTGATCATTTACAATTTATTAGTTTAATTAGTATTACATTTATATTTACTATGTTAACATGGGTATTTATTTAAAAACAAATCTATTTCTTTTATTTAATTAATTTTCTATATATGAATCTAGATTATTGTTTCAATAAGATATCGTCATTTACGACCATCATCAAAACGTCTTCTATTAGTTACCCCAGGTTTTTTACTAGCAATAGCAGGACTTGTTTTATTTGCATTTTGTGAAACCGAAGAAAATTATTGGTATATACATAGTTTATGGCATATACTTATTGCAACTTCGATACTATTCTTTCTTCCACATAAACATTTTTATAAACGAGGTAATTAAACCAAAAAAATTATTTTGTTTTTTAATAATAAGTAAAATAATTCATTAGAAAGAAAAGAAGAATACCAAGTAAATTTACCACTTGTAATAAGAAAAACATCAGGTGAAAATCATCAGATTAGTTTACTATATTGATATATATGTATAAAAGCATGTTGAATGCATGAAAATAATAAATGAATGAAATATATGAACTATGGATTTACTATTTACTATCGATTGTGAACTATTTTAATGTGTTTTCTTTAATTAGTTAAATAGAGAATGTAAAAAAGAATATCCACTGAATGTTGATCCATTATTTATTTAGCGAAATTAGTTCTCAGAAAAGATTATCTTATATGAACTACTCGAAATTGTAACAGTATATATGTATACCCATAGAAGGCAATACTAGAGCATTGACGTTCATAAGTTCTTATTACTGCTGATTGCATGAAAGCAAATTATCATTCATACGCACACATACACTATGAAAACTTTAATTACTTCAGCTTGATACCAACGATTACTTATTAACATTCTGCCTAATCGGGATAATGACCATCTATATCTTCATTTCAAACAGTGGCGGAGCTCAGACCTCTTAGCCAAACCTTTCATACGTGTATTTTATTCATTGACTCCGCCACTGCTTCCAAAATCTGTATTGACAATAGCTTGTTTTTCTATTGAATGTATGCTTTGAGCACGTTAATTTTGTATTTAATATCTTTTTTCTATATATTATATTTTTCTTTTTAAGGACTTATTGCACAACGAAATGAAAATGTTTCTGAACCAGTTGTGAATATAAGCACGGGCAGTACAGCACTTGCAACGCCAATTGATAATACTTCTCTATCATCATCGAATACTGATACATCGAAAAAATCTACTGACAATCTTCTAAATTAAAATTTGATAGTTTTGTGATGTAATCTTCTTCTTCTTTTTCTTTGCTCTAACTCAAAATGTAGAATTTAATGTGATCTTTTCAATTTTCTTTCTCGTCTGTGTCTGATTCGACTCTAAATAGTTCTTTCTTTTTTTTTTATTTCATAATTCATCTTTTTTTCTACCCTATCGATATTTTTTGTCTCTCTAGTCGTTTTTTCTATGTCTCTACATCTACAAATGTATCTGATTTACATCTCATGTGCCTTTTTTTTTTCTTAATTACCCAAGTGTGTCAAAACGAAGAGATGGCGCTAATTAATTCTTGATAATATAGAATAATATTTTTTAATAGTCATTATTTGTATTCAAATAAAATTAATAGATATTTAAAAATTACGAAATTTATTTTAACATTAAATCATACGGTAAGTTCTTTGTTATAAGTAATAATCAATATAAACGATATCAAACAATGGATAGATTATTAGCCTAGAACAAAACAATTAATCTTATATGAATTTTGTCTTGTTGTTGTCATTGAATTTCTAAATAGGATAAGAAATATGATTATGTACTAAATTGAAAGATGTGTACTTATCATGGGATATTGGAAGAATATCCTCTTATATCTATTGATTCATTTGAAAGTCATAATTATACAAGTACAATGTTTTTTATAACACATATTCATATGGATCATCTTGTTGGTCTTGAACGACCAGCATTTGGTAAATATGTTGCTAAAGTTAATGCTCCAATATATATGTCAGATATATCGAAACAATTATTAAGTACTATGCCAATATATCGTCATTTAATACCATATTTTAAATCAGTTCCAATTGATCAACCGTTTACATTAACAATACAATCAAATGATCCTGTACAAGCAAAGAAAAAAGAAGGCGGTGGTAAATTTAATTTGATAATTAATATTCTTTTTTTTTTTGTCAACGAAAATATTTATTTTAGAGAGTGAAAGTATAAAAAATACATTATCATCACATACACCGAATGTTGTTGAAACAATTGTTGTTACTTGTTTTGGTTCTGGTCATTGTCCGGGATCTATTATGATATGGATTGAAGGTGAACATGGAAATGTTTTATTTACAGGTGATTTTCGTTTATATCATGGTCAAGCAAAACGTTTAGCACATTTACATCGACGACGAATAGATAATGATGATAAATATCTATTTAAAACGATTGATAATCTTTATATTGATATGACTTTTTTTCGTCCAGAAATTTTACATATTCCAACACGTGAAGTTTGTTGTGAAGCACTTATTTTATGGATAAAAGGCTTATTAAAAGAAAAATCAAATGCTCACTTTCATTTTAAACAAAGGTATATATATACATTTAACAAAGAAAAACGTAGATATAATTTTCTTTTTTTAGTGCTCGAGTTGGTTACGAACAAATTTATCGAGCTTTATATGAAAGTTTAGGTATGCGTGTACATGTTGAACAAAGTCAATATGAATTTTTTGCATGTCTACCAATCATACAAGAATGTTTAACCACTGATCCAACAACAACACGTTTACATGCATGTCGTACACCATCATCAAATTATACAGAACCATGTTCTTTATTTCGAAATTGTGATAAACCTATTCGAATTTTTCTATCAATTATGTGGTTTACAGAACAAATAGCTGCTAGTAAATTTCATCTCTTTTTTATTAATCTTACGTAGGGGATCATGAGGGCGAGGATATAAGAATACACACATAATATCCGGTTGATTAAATATGATAGGATTCGACATTCTATTTAAGTACGGTCAAGTTAAGTGAGCTCCAAATTTCAAGTTTTTCGACAAATTGTAGTTTGTAACTGTGTGCTTTTTTTCTTGAGTTTTACCGATCGACACAGTACAGTTCAGAGTATCTATTAAAGTAATCAAAAACAGATGATTACAGTTTTCAGGTAGAATTTTTTGCGAAAACTTAGATTAATTCATTTTTCAGGTGGATTATTAGTTGAATATCATGAATATCATTCAAATTTTGATCAAAATCTATCGAAACGTTGTCTCGGCTTTCAAGATTATGGAAATGAAACTAATGATATTATTTATCCAGATAAATATCTAGGTTATCGTTTATGTTATTCATTACATTCATCATTTTCTGAAATAGTTGATTTTTTAAAAACATTAAAACCAAAATGTGTTACACCAATTGCTGCACCACTAACAACATTAATCACAACAAAACGTTTTTTTCAACTAATTGATTATTTTATTCAAGATCAATCAAATCATGATATCGAAACATCAATGATAACAATTAGAAAATTAAATGAAAAAATACAAAAAAAATCAATTAATCATACAATTCAACTTAAACATCGTTATGAATCATTTGAAACAAAATTTGAACGAAAACGTCGAAGAAAATTATTTAAAGAAAAACAACAACGAAAAGCAAATGATGAAGAATTAGATTTAGGAATGAATGATGAACGAGAAGAAAATCTTTTACAACGAATTAATTCCATAAATGAAATAATTAGTAATCATATGACAACAAATCCTTCAAAAAAATTCTATCGCTGTATGTCGAAAAATATTTAACTGATCTATTGAGATATTAGTTCGTGATAAAATAACATTAATATGATTAATTCAGTGGCAGGTCTAGGATTTTAGAAGGGAGAGACGATTTCTCAGTAGGAGTGGGGCGATTTTGGCTAAAAACTATTTTTGAGTCCAATCGAAGTAGTGTAAACCTAGTTTTTCGTTCATATTTGCTGTAAAATTATCAAAAAAAATTTCCGAAGGATCGATGACCACTAGAGTACGGCGGTTCTAAGAAAATGGAACCGAAACCGAATTGGAACCGCTCTTTTCTCATTTCCACTGACCAGAACCGCATTTTAAGCCCGATTGCGGGTAATTTTTGGAACCGCCATATTCTAGCGATCGCCCCCAAAATCCACCACTGGATTAATTTTATATCAAACTTAATGAATCTATAATAGGCTAATAATATAATTAATTATTTCTATTCAAATTTTAGCTATTTCAATGGATATCTTAACTACAAAAGAAGATAAGATTCAATTTGAAAATAATTCATCTGTTAATATGTCTTGTGAAGAATCAAATTTAACCGACAGTTCCAGTCAAACAAATTCTATTCAATCAATGGAAGAACAATCAGATATTTTTCTAGATGATTCATCATCAGAAATAACTCCTATTATTAATCATCAACCTATTGAATTATCAAGTATAGATTCAAATCGTCAACGTACAATATCAGAAACATCATCTGATACAGTTGATTATGATTTTGATACAGAAACATGTGCAACATTAACATTTGGATCACTACAATCATCATTTTCTTTTTCTAATTCTTAATATTAAACAAATTATTTGTTACTTGATTTTTTTTCTTTTGTAGTCAATTGTTTTTGTAATATTAATATTTATGTAGAATTTTTGTTTTTGTAGATCATGAGTTCAGTAGCTTTATCTGTTTTAACACTTACTCTTGGTATGTTTTTTATACTGATCGGTCAATTTAAAGTTACACCAAAATATTTTCCTGATATACATGAAGATATGGTAAGCTATATAATTTCTTAATAAATTCAATAATTTATTTATTTTCTTATATTAGAGACGAGAATTTGGACGTATTAATAAAGTATTTCCATTGTATCAAATAACTAATTGGCGTCCATATGCTAAAAACTATCGAATGACTATTGGAATTCTTGAAATTGTTTGTGGAGCTGTTCTAGTTCTTATACCAGGTATTATTTTGATTTGAAAAAAAAATAAAAAAAACTTTTCTTTTTTTTTTTCTATCAAGGTCGACTTAAACAAATCGCAAATACTATTCTTTTAATGTTAATGTTAGGTGCAGTTTATACTCATTATACTTTACATGATAAATTTGATCGTATGGCACCTGGCATTATCTTTAGTTTACTTTTATCGACTCGTCTGATTATTTATTGGCAAGGAAAATATGCACATTTGAATATACTCAATCAGAAACAGCCATATGAATCGAAGAAGAAAATTCAAATTGAAGAAGATGAAAATACACAAGAATCTATTGATGAAGAAACGGATGAAAAGAAAAAAGATTAATGTTTCTTTTCTTGACTTTTGATTAACTCATGTTTGTCTTCATCGTATTTGGTTTTTACTATATATAGCTTGTTATCTGTCTTTCTTTATTTTGTTACTATATTCAAATAAATATTGATAATCTTTTGGACATTGTTTGATATAATTCGTATGTTGATTTAACACAACGCAAAGTACGTCATGGAAAGATAAATATATATTCCATAGATCGAATAAATGTGTATTGCAGATGACGATCTTTTAAAAATTAAAATTCTTTTAATGAATATAAAATAGTTTTTTTTCTGAAAATGACTTACATTATTTACTAATAGAAAATTTTACAAATAAATGTCGCATACACCTTAAAATTAAATATATTCATAATTTTAAATATTTCATATCAAGATATTTTATACTAACGTCTACCTCCAGATGTTTTGCAAAATATTTTTCATATTAAATGAATTCTCTCTAGAATCTACTTGACATTTATTGGTATTAAAAAAGTACTTTATTCCTAGATTTCACTTAGAAATAAGAATGTCCTGGATATATTCTTTAATCTATGCTTCAATTAATATCTAGGTAACATACTTAGTTGTTTTGTCTATTGTAAAATTAGAAATATTTCTTTTTATCTCGATTCTTTTCCTTATATGAGAAATAAAAGATATATAATTGAATATATATATTGGGAAAGCATATTAATTTTATTGTTTACGTACAATTCGACAAAATATATGATGATTGAAGTTTTTTTTAAACATATGCACGTTTGACAAACAAATAAAAAGTATACAACGTACATTTGTTAATGATAGATATAAAAAAATACTCTTCTTTTTTTTTTATTGAATGTTGGAACAAAAAAAAAATATCGAGTAGCAATAACATGATTTTGATGTTTATTTATTTATTTATTTTGTACTTGATCTATGTAACATTATTTTCTTCACGTTGTCTAAACATATGTCTTGATGGTTGATTTTGTTTATAATTATTATATAATTTTTTAAATATATGTAGTTGATCATTGAATTCTTCAATATCATCATCATTCATCGATTTGTCGAAATTTGTATAAAGATCCGAAGGTGTATCTTCTCGACGAACAAGTTTTATTTTAAATGCATCATAATAATCTTTAACAGCTTTAAGATAATTTTCAATTTGTTCTTTGGTTTTAAAACGTGTTGGTCGTTCAGGTGGTGGAGGAATATCAAGATAGGATGACAATGTACATGACACCAATGCGAAAAATAGCACAAGAATCAGGCACGTACTGTTCATTCTAAAATAAATAAATAAATAAAAAATTATTCAGTTAAATAAATATAAAAAAACCAGCTTACACTATGAAAGTCAGAGAGTATAGTAATCCTTAATTCTTGTTTTTCTATTGTGAATGAAGCTGCTCATCTTTTTCTTCTTTTTTTCGCATGTCAAAATAAATATGTATACTGTCTATTTAGTTATGACGACGATGGCTAATTACATAGATAAATCAGACTTTGAGTTTCAAGTCATAGTATTTGTTTCTTGTTTACAATGAAATAATTAACGTAGTTATTTAGTTCTCAATATACTCACGCGATCGATTTTTATAAATAATAAATTTTTATTTCAAAAATTTTCTTTTATATCATACAGAAATGAATAGAATATTTAATGATATTTTGTCTACGACTTTTTACTATTATATTCATATAGATAAAATATGAATAAAAATGATAATTAATTTTTTTACCTGTTTCTTTTTAATAACAAAATCGAGATTCAATTAAATTTTTTTGTTTTTCAATCTTATGCTATATCATGATCTTAAAGTGTATTGCGTATTTTATGCTGAGTTACACAAACAATAGGAGAAAATACTACTTATTATATAGCTTACTTTGAATGAGTTAGGAAAAGAAATGCAACTATCTTTTAATAAGTCTTATTTATAGATTCAACTTCGTACAAAAAAAAAATAAAAGAACATGATTTACAGTAAATATAAAGCATCTTAAGTAAAAGAAAAAACCTACGCAAGTTTTAGTTTTAATAATCACTTGCGTATACAAGTGGGTTGTATTCTTCCTACCTAAAAAAGAATCAACATACTTACTTTTTAGATTAATTAATGAATTTTTTAATATGAAGTGGAATTAAACGTGATGAATTAGAATAAATGAACACTAAAGTCGTCTTTGTTTTGACTGATTACTGTAAAAGAAAATTCTTACTTGAACAGACTGATATTAAATTTCAGAGACAACTAACTATATATATATATGTCACAGAGAGAGATAGATTAACTACGACAATATCACGGAAAAAAATGAAAGAAGAAATATCACATATTACCCAGCTGTTCGTATTTATCGACTAAAAATTGACAGGAAAAAATAACGAACATGACGTTTTTCTGTCAGATGTTATGGTTTTTCCATTTAGTTACTTAATACATAATACGACCTTAATTCAAATATCTAATCATTCATTTCTGACATATTTATTAAAAAAAAGAAGGAGGTTCTATATATTTAAAACTTACATAAAAATATAGATCAATAATGTTCTTTTGCTTTTACAATTTCTTAAGGAAATATCATTTGATTGATAAATTTATTGACAATTATATTCCTAGAAGAAATAACGCCAACGTCTACGTGGGTGTGACGCATGCAATCTGTTCTACAAAAAACTAATAATTGTTCCTATGTATGTTTGACTATCGATGTAAGCATCTTCAAAAGTATATGACAGGAAATTATAAATTAACAAAATGTATGGTAGGCATTCATTTACATCGGATAATGACTTTTCAATTATCTACATATTAATGTTTATATAAACATACACTACTTTAGAGAAAATATTCTCAATGCGATTTATCAATTCAAGTCACGCGTGAAAAAATACTTGAAAAAGAATGTATGAAAAAAAATGTAATGACATAAGCAAAATAAATATTAAAATAAATCTTGTATTATCAGTAAAACGT
>CAJNOI010000091.1:336270-374361 GCA_905250115.1 Adineta steineri
ATACAATTAAGACAGAAGATTATTCATTAAGACTTAAGTGCAGAACTGAATTCACCTCTTTCGTACTTATCGTCGAGTACGTGCATGCTGAAGACATATGATTGTATCCATGGCTTCTAATGATTAAAAACAAAAAGGGAAATGAATACCTTCCTAGTTTTGGCATTGTCATAAAATGTATAAATATACTAGATACTTTCAAATAATCAGGAAACAATATAATGTCTCTATTGTATTTATAACCCATGCGTGTGTGTGGGTGAAAAATAATTTAATTCGGATTACTATGGGTAACTAAATATTTATATAGAATGTATCGAATTGACTCACTTTAAATATATTCTCTTGTATGACGTATTCAAAAAGCAAATGGTGCAACTTACGTTGAAATAGAATTTGCAACAAATAATTATTTTCTACACTTTTATTTTAATGAAAAAAAAAGAAAGAGAAAAAAAATGACGAATATTTTTCTTTTTCTCTTCTAAACCACTCCAACCAGAAGATGAATCCTAAAATTTTAAACCCAATTTCATTACAAAAAAAAAAGTCATGACAAGTCCCACATATTTCTTTAATTATCATGAATGTAACTATAACAATATCTTTTGTTTCTATTCAACGATAAAATTTCATTAATTTTAACTGTTAGTTTTCCTTTTTGTTCATGTATTTCAATCAAAAACCTTTCATTAACAGTTCATTCACAAAAAGAGATGCCTTTCTTTTATATAGAAAAAAAAACCTATTAATACATATATGAAAGTGTCCTAGTGACATAGTTAATTATTTTAATTCTAGTACTATTAAAAAAAGGATTATATATATATATCTATCTATTATTAAAGAAATATTTTTAGTTTTCTTAATATAACTTACCTATTTATTTATAATGAATATGTCGGAGTGAATGGATAGGTATCATCTTAAACATTATTTACTATATACTTGCAGCTATTAATATAATAGTCAGGTATATTTTATGATGCTTTGTCTGACCAGTTAACTATTTATTTATAGACTACTTACCCAAGTGAATAGATATTTAACTGACAGCAATATACAATATATATATTTATTTATAGCTATTTAAATAAGCATCAGTCATCATTTATTATATATAAATATGTCTGTATGAATTGGTATTTAATCATCTATAGAATTTCAGATTATTTACCAAATATTGCCACATATTTTTGTAATGAATGTGCCTATAAGAAATTTCATATATTTGTTATTTCTAAACGTTTTTTTTTTTGCATTTTATTTTTGAAGAACGATAGAAGTCCAATATGAAAAACAACGCATAAAATATAAGTAACATTGTGTTGTTTAATCGTAGCACAAAATTTTTTTTTCTCTGTACACATTTGACTTAGAAGAACGAGAAACAAGGAACAAACAAAAAAACAAAAAACTCGATACACACTTTCACAAGAATGTGTGAAATAATTCGATGAATCAAATCGATTGTTCAGTATTATTATCCGTTACATTTGGCATGACAACATGAACATCAATACGATCGAGACCTGTTGTTTCATCGGTATTATGAACAAATAATAAATGACTACCATCAATACCACCAAGAAGATTTTCTAATTCAGCTATATTCGTTAGAGAATTCTAAAGAAGCAAAAAAAAGAAACATTTAGCTGAAATGATTAAAAGGAATTTTTTATTACTTACATCAACAGTATCTTCATCATTCTGAGTTGATGGAATACTAAATAAAGGGGAAAATGAAAAAGATAAATATGATTATGCTGTATTTAAATTGTAAGATTTCTAGAGAAATTATAGAACTATCGAGTAGATCAGATTAAGTAAGTGTTTCCTGTTTTCATCGGATCGATTTAAGCATTAAAAAAAAGAACCGTTGTGTGCTTCACAACAAGAGACTGTATAAACTGCTCTTTCTAAAGGAAAATATGATGATGGAGTTATAGAAGTAGAAGTAAAGACGTCAAAAAATGTTAAGTTTCATAGGCAAACTTACTGAACTAGCTCAAGCATTTCTTATCAGTATGGCGTAGTTTAGTTTTTCAGTTTGGTGATTTTCGAGTACTATGAAGTATGCTCTTTCTGATGCATTAGGGAGAAACTACCTTCGAGTAAAATTCATGACAAAATCAAGTTTTCTTCAAAGTGTTAGTAATCGTGATAATTTCCGTTTTGACTCGATCGAACTCAGAGTACGATACAATATACGATACAGGACGGTGTCAAGGACATGATCATTCGGTAGTTGAGACCACAAGATTCAAATTTTAACTTATGAGTGTAAAAAGAATTGAAAGGTTAATTTTTGTTGATAATCGAGCAGCGACTTTTATAAAGGATTATTATGAAAACAAAAAATACTTATTTAATCTCGCCCACCCGATATAAATATTAAATTTCATTTCTTTTTTATTAACAATAACCAACCATGCATAGCTAATAGATGTTTTTTTTATATAATAATATCAAAGTACTTTTACAGAAACTCTTACTAATAGTACAACAATATGCAAAGATTTTTACATTCTTAAATAAGAACTTGTTGAATATATCATTAAAATACATTTTTGTACTTCTTAACTTAACATACATTGAATTCAAGTGTTTAATTTTGATTATTTTCAAATAATTGATAAAAGGAAATAAAAACAAGAGATTCCTCGATTGACTACAATAAATCTACATATAATAAAATATGTAGTTTATAAACTAAAAGATTAAATCTCCAAAAATTTACTCAAATTTATTCACTATTTTCTCATTAAAATATAATCAAATTTCTTTTTCTCTTACATTTGTTCTGCTTTTGATGTCATAACTTCGACTGTATCAGCTACATCCATTGAATTATCATCTTCATTATTCTCATCATCATCGTCATCGTCATCATTAATAAATTCAACACTTTTCTTTACACGTGTACTGTTCTTTTCTATTATAAAGATCAAAATAATAAACTAATATTTAAAAAAAAGAAGAAATGATGTCTTACTTGCTTGTAGACGTTTTTCTCTTCGTCGATTTATTTCAAGTGGATCAGATGATGATGCTACTTGTTTTGATTTACGTTTAATTAATCGCTTTTTTTTTGGTTTTTTTTGTGTTACATTTTCTGCATCACTACCATTTTCATCATCTGATGATTCTTCTGATGGTGAATAAAAACATGTTAGATCAAATGGAATACGTTGACCTAAAACACAAAAAATAATACAAACAAAAACAAATATTTTATTAGACTTTTACTAAGTGCTGAATCAATTAAAGTTCGATTAGCTTTATCTTCGGTTTTAAATTTTCTTTTTATATCATCTCGATTACGATTTGGAAATACACGTGAAATTAATGTAAAATCAGTTCCACACATACGAAGTGCTTGATAAAAACGTAGTGTGTCTAAAAAACGTTTTCGAAATAAATTATTATTTTAAATAGGAAAATAAAACTCACCTCGATTATTCCATCGTTTTCTTCGGCCAATTTTTCGATAACTTTGATGTGTTAAATTATCATCATTAAATTGTCCTTCAACAATAACTGTATTTCTTGGTGTATCATCCGTATTTCGAATATATAAACTAAATCAAATATATATTCTTTTATTTTTTATATGAATATTGTTAAATAAAACAAACCTTTCTTCATCAACAACTAATGCTCCATTCGCATCAATTTTTAATTGTGGTGCTACACTAGAATTTTGTCCATCTGTACTCGATATACTATGTTTACGAACAGGATCAGTCGTAATATCTGCAATTGCCGTTTTGATTTTAATGCTAAATACAAAGAAAAGAAGGTAAGATGCAAAAAGATTTGAAATAATAAATTATATACTCCATAGGATTATCAGCTGGGTTATAATGAACGAAATCAGCTATTTTTAATTTTGATGTATCAACTGGTTGACCTTTATTAAAACCAGTTTCATCAAGTTTTTCAAGTGTTGCTGCTCGACGTTTTCGTATAGTCTAGAAAAACAAAAATTAGAAATAAAAAACATAATTGAAATTGAAAAATCTACCATATCAGGTTCGATTTTTGAAGCAAGTCGTTGTGCACGATAATTTATATGTTGACTAATATATTCCCGACTTATTTTAGTATTATTCATTCGAGTTGGTAATGATGATATTGAAATATTATGATTATTATTATCTATAGGTTGAGTATGCATTTCGGAGATTTCTGTCGTCATCATTTCAGCTTTTGTTGGCGTTGTTATATCACCATTTATTGGAACATCTGACATTGTATTTAATTGTGTTTCATTTGAAATATTTGGTCTAGAAAAGAATATTTAATAGAAAAAATAAGAACGAAATTGAAACGATTTGAAACTGACTTAGTTATTGGTTGAGGTATTCGTCCGAATGTAATGGATGATGCTGTTGAATGTTTTTGACGTGAAGATTCACTTTCACTTTCTGTACCTGAACAACTAGCTGATGGTCTATAAACGAATGAGTTTTTTTAGTAAAAAAATTGAATAATCTTGAAAAATAATTTACCTTCGATGATGAATCGCTGTTTTCACACCAATATTAGGTGCTATAATTTTTCTTCGAAATAATGGTCTTGTTGGTGGAATTGAAACTGGAGGAGGTGGAGAAGACGGAGGAACTAGAAGAGGAGTAGATACAAGTGGTGGATCCATTGGAAGTGGATCAGATACAGTTGGTGGATCCATTGGAAGAAGTTCAGATACAGGTGGTGGAACCACTGGAAGAGGGTCAGATTGCGGTGGTGGGGGTGGAGGTGGTAATAGCAATGGTGGTTCAATGATTTCTTCAACATTTGGTATGGGTTCTAAAATGAAACGATGTTTAATCTACATATTAAAATCTTGCTTTGAATTATACCTGTAATAGTTGGGGATATTGTTGGAACATCAATTTGTTGTTCTTGTGATTCAACTGGTACCGATTCATTTGATGTTTCTTGTGATTGTAAAGAATTGCTTACTGGACGTGTTGCTTGTACATTAGGTTTAATGTTAACACGAGGTCGACGAAAAACCATGATATATCTATATATATTAAACAAATTTCACATACGATTCATAAATAATCTTTATATTTAATTCTATTCAAGAATAAGATAAGATTCGAAATTTTCTCTTATAAAAAAATTCTTCTTTCAAAGATTTCTATTTAAATTAGTCAATAAACTAAATGATTTCATCAGAAGTTTATATTGTTTTGTAATAAAATGGCTACAATATATTTCATATTTTTCTATTGGTTAAAAATTTCCACCAATCAAATCATCGATATACAAATGAAGTTTTATATCATGAAGTTTCTTTGGTAACCAATTATTTTTAAAATGATTATACAACAACTTCTATGGATTTATTGTCAAATTAGATTTGCACAATATCTACTTCAAGTCAGTTAAAAGAAAAAACCGAAATAAAAATTTTGCTAAATATTTTTTTCTCTTCAGTTTATTTCAAATATTATCATACCTGACCATGATGCACATGTATTCAACCCACCGTTATGGTCCTTGAATAATGGAACAATTCTCGATATTTCTATTGATACATTCTTCTCAGGTTTACGTCGTTGGGATGCAATACACTTTCTTTATATAGCTAGATTTGGTTACATCTATGAAAATACCTTAGCATTTTTTCCTGGTTATCCATTATTATTTATTCGTCCATTAGCTTATTTTTTAAATAAAATCCTTCTCGAATCAAATGCATACTTATTAAGTGGAATATTAATCAATTTCGTTTTTGGATATTTCAATACGTGTCTATTATATCAATTAGGTTTAAAATATAATTTAAAACCTAATCATGCATATTGGTCCGCAATACTTTATATGATTAATCCCGCTACAATATTTTTTCTTGCACCGTATACTGAAACATTATTTTTATTTAGTCAATTATTAGGACATTATTATTTAAAATCGAATTCGATATTTAAATCCTGTCTTTGTTTTGGATTTGGTTCAACAGTACGTTCCAATGGTATTATTTCATTTGGTTTTATTATTTATAATTATTTAAAACAGAAAAAATTACCTCCGATTTATTCGATTATTTTATGTATCGCACCATTTTTTCTAACACAATATTATCAATATAGAGATTATTGTTTTGAAAAAGATCTATCGATTGAATTGAAAACATATGGATTTGATAATAATTTATCAATGCCATTAACAGATTTTTCATCAGAATGGTGTTTAAAACGAATCCCATTATCATATCAATATGTTCAAAAAACTTATTGGAATGTTGGATTTTTAAAATATTATACAATAAAACAAATACCAAATTTTCTCTTAGCTCTACCTGTATTTCTATTAATTGGTAATTTTATAAAAACATGGTTTTTATCAATACGAAAAGATCTATGGAAAAGAAAATTTAATTATCTTTTTTTAAATAAAAATGATGAAAAACAAACGATATGGTTTATTACAAAAGATTTTTTTCCACATGTAATTTATATGTTATTTTTAAGTTTATTTGCATTATTTGTTATGCATATACAAGTTACAACACGTTTTCTTTTTTCAAGTGGACCATTTTTATATTTTATTTGTGCTGATAGAATCAAACAATATGAGATAAGAAATGGAAATCTTAGAAAAATTTTTTCTTATTTATTTAACAAACAAACATTTCTTTTTTATTATTTTATTATTTATATTCTTGTTGGTATTTGTCTTTTTTCAAATTTTTTACCTTGGACATAAAAATCAAGAAGAAAAACGATCTATTATTATTCTAGATTAAATCAATGAGTCGAAATTTATTATCAAATGGTCGACGTCGAGATGATCTGGATGATTATTGGTTTGAAAAAATTCCTATCGATACAAAGGTAATAAAATTGATTTATCATTAGGGAAAAATTGCAGACGAAACTTTAACCTTGGAATAGTAAATTTTTAAAATTAAGCGGTTTTTCTATAGCTTAAGGCTCTTTTTTGTCGGTTAAGGACTGAAATATTTAAATGTACTTAAAGATCTTTTATAGTCAAAATACTGTCTGTCGATTATTGTAAGTGCTTTGCCAGAGGCTAAAAATTTAGTGTAAACATTATAAATTGACTTAAATAGATGGCTGTAGGCTCGAATATTTTTAGATTTCAATGAATGACATTGAAACTTACTTCGAAACAAAAATCATTTCGAGATCTGAAAATTACTTTGGATAATTCTCTTATTAGATTTTTATTACTGCTGATAATAATGTATGTAGAAAATAGAATACTTAGTTTTTTAAATAAGTCTTTTTTAGTCAAGTGATTATTTCAGATATATATATATTTGAATAGCAGTACAACATAGATATCGATATTAACTCTAGTAGTACCAACAGGGGTCATTTTTGACCTCATACCGTCAAATTTCCATATAATGAGGATATTTTATTCTCTCGGATATTTTAAAAACGCCATGTGGGATGAGTATGCAGAGAGTGTTAGATGCCCTTAAAACTTGAAAACAGGCCTGGTGCTACTAGGGTTAAAGATTACTAGATGTATTAGATATGTACATAAAGAAAACTTTGTGCGATGATTTCATTTAACAATTTAACT
Organism: Adineta steineri; assembly: GCA_905250115.1. NCBI lineage: Eukaryota > Metazoa > Rotifera > Eurotatoria > Adinetida > Adinetidae > Adineta > Adineta steineri. The sequence continues at coordinate 343,843 of CAJNOI010000091.1, forward strand.
GAAGAAGCACGATCGCACATAAATGTACTCTGAAGGTCACAGTTACTTCATATAACTCGATACTTTTTTTTAAACGTAAAAATCACTGAAAATTCCTTTTTCGTATAGAAATCAATTATATTACACGTCACTATGATAGAAGAATAGTTAGTAGAATAGAATAGTTATCATTCATTAGTTCATATATAGCAGCTAAAGATAAAACAATCGATTCCTTTGAGGACCGGTGACACATATATTCGCCGCTCGTCTTGATATAGTTGAGATCTCTGTCTTATTCTGCTGTGAACTTCCACAAACACTTCTGATGCATCTCAAAAGTTTAAATAAATTTTCCCTTTGGCTATGCTGGTTCTAAAAATAATCCAGTCCTCTAAGGATTAATTCAATAGTCTAAAACGATAGAAATATTCGAAATAAAAATTCTTTATTTTATTAAGACTGCTGAAGAAATTCGTGAACATACAATTCCTGAAGATCTTCCACCAATTGCAAAAACAATGGCAATGCTTGAGTATGATAATTATTCTTCTTCTCTGTAATAGATTCTATTCACTATTTTCTTTTTTTTCATATAGTTCTCGTTCTGATATTCAACGTCTTGCTGGTATTCGTTCACTTTCATCTGTAATTGTATCTGATCGTGATAAAACTCTTCATCAAATATTACCGAAATTTCAGGTATTTTAATAATTTTATTTTCAAAAATAAACTATATAATATTCAGGCAATTATTGAACAAGCACTTGATAATGACGAACATATCGTTGCAGCGGAAACAATTACTTCTATGATACAACAACAATTATTACCTTATTCCGAATTTATGTCATTATTTTCTCAAATGATTTGTGGATTTATATTTCCAACCACTATCAATCGTTTTTCAATAGGTTAGAAAAAATAAATAAAATTATTTAATTCTGAATTTATCTAAAACAGATTTTGGTGCTATATGGTGTCAAGCATTATGCAATATGATAGATGCCTTTCCAACTACAACATCATTTATTTCGGTTTGAATAATTATATATTAATCTTTTGAAAACTTGTATATTATAGTTACTTGATTTAATCTTCACTCGGATTTTACATGGTTCATATGTTCGAGATCGATTAGCAATAGTTTTAGCGAAACTATCATGTCGATTGCAATCATCAATGTATAGAAGAATAAATATTTAGTTGACAAAAAAATCTAATTTATTCTTATTTTCTTTCGTCTATAGTGTTGAAAATCGCCTATTACCTGTATTTAAAAATTTTATTAATGATACAAATGCTGATATTCGTACACTTGCCTGTCAGAAATTACCTATTATTGCACAATCATTAGAGTAAGATATACGAAATTTAGCAATAAGATAAAAAAATTCTAATATTATATTTAGGTCTGATAAAGTCCCAACTATGATATTACCATTACTTGTGATATTATCTAAAGATGAAAATTTAACAGTACGTCAAACATGTTTTGAATCATTACTTGATCTTCGTACTTATTTCAATGATTCAAAATTAATTGAACAAGTCAGTGAAATTATTATTTCTCTTGTGAAATTTGGTTTATCATCAAGAACATCAAAATTTATTTCTATTATTGCTTTACGTTTGTCTGATTTATGCCATGCATTTACTAGTAAGAATTCGTACATATTGAAATCTATAGTTTTTCTATTGTTTTTGTATTATTAAGTTTTCCATATCGATGAATATAAATTTATCTATGAAATGTTTCTACGATTAAGTCAAGAAAAAGTACGCAACATAAAAGAGTTTATCTAGTTAATTCTCGTTTCAATTACTTTTAGACTATTCCAGAATGTCGATTAGCATCTGCAAAACATTTTTCGGTAAGAAATATATTTGACACAAAAATAAAAATCATCGATTGCTCTTAATTATTCTAGTCAGTTATTGATTATCTTGGTAATGATGGATTTACAAATGAATTAGAAGAGATATTTTCTCAATTATGTAATGATAATGATACAAAAATTCGTTCAATTATGTTACCAACAATAACTAATGTAAGTAAAATAAAACAGAATTCTTTCGGGGTTTTCTTTTTCAATATTGCTTCTATAGGATTTATTTTTAGCTTGCAAAATTATATAATAATAATAATAATGAAAAAAAATATTTATTAATTATATGGAATGGTTTTTTAACTTTATTAAATAATACAAATCATGATGTTATGTTGGCTATAGCAGCAAATTTATTAAATATTATTATGGCGTTTTCAAGAGATAAAACTGAAGGTTTTCTAAATGGAGCAATTTGTTCACTATCAGCAGTAAGAAAAAAGAAGCAATTATTTCGATTAATACTAACCTTACTTTTTTGTAAAAATAAGCCATCAGTGTTTTAGCTAGTGAATGGGCGGCGCCCACCCAAAAAACGAAACGTAGACAAAGTCCAGAGGGGAAACAGCGCACTTCAAGATTTTTAAGACTTCAACAAGCGAGACTTCATTTTTTCGAAAGACTTCAAAAGATTTCAGAAGACTTCGATAGGCTTCAAAAGGTTTCAAAGACTTCTAGAGACTTCATAAGACTACAAGAGACTTCAGGCATGAAGTCTCTGTTGTTTCTCTCTCGTCTCCCCGTGAAATAAATGCGTCTATAGAAATTCCAGAAGATTTCATGAGATTTCATAAGACTTTATAAGACTTCAAAAGACTTCGTAAGACTTCAGGCATGAAGTCTCTGTTATGTACCCCTTGGAATAATATGTTTATTTTTTACATGGGGAATATGAATCCGTATAACGTCTCTTTAGCTTTAAAAGGGTCAATTTAAGTGAGTTCCAAATTTGAAGTTTCCGAGTTTCAAGTTTTTCGACAAATTATACCTTGTAACTGTGTGCTTTTTTTCCTCGAGCATCACCAGTCGACTCAGTACAGTCCAGAGTATCTATTGGAGCAATCACAAACAGATGATTATAGTTTTCAGGTAGAGCTTTTCGCGAAAACTCTGTGTCGTGTTTGACAATAGTTTACTGAAGATGGCGATGAGATTTAAATTTGTTATCTGTTAACCAAATTGATCGAATGTAATATTAGTGTTTTGATTATGAAATAGATAAGAATTAATCTGATATTTTTAATCTAGATTTCTGATCCGGAAACATTTGTAACTCATCTATTGGAATATGAACGACGAATATTTGAAAATACTCTTTCATGGCGTTCATATATATTATGTCTACAAGCATTTGTTTATTTACCTAATTTATTATCAAGTGAATTAATTCAAACAAAAATATTACCACGTGTTTTTTCACGTATATTTACTGTAAGAGAAAAACAAATAAATATTTGTAATACTTTCATTTTTTTCTTATAGAAACAAGTTTGTGTACGTGAAATAGCTGTTGATAGTTATGTCCAATTATTACGAAAAATTCCACGTCGTACCATAAGAAAAAATGCCTTTCAAAAACTTAAAACAGATCTTTTATTTAATAATTCTTATCAATGGCGTATTATGTATATAAAAGTTTGTCGACAAATTCTTGTTCATTATTCTAAACGATTTTTTAAAGAAAATTTTCTTGATACAATACTTTCAATTGGATATGATCCCGTTTTAAGTGTTCGTTTAATCTCATATTTCATATATCTTTGAGAAAAATGTTTTTATTTCAGGTTCGAATACAATTCGTTCCATTACTTATTGAAATCAAATCTATTCTTCGTTTACCAGCTGATCATCAATCAATATCAAAAATCGAAACAATGATGGAATATTTTCTTGCATCAAAAACAATTACATTACATGATCTTGCAAATAATGGTCTCTTACAATTAGATCAAATACGATCATATAACACATTAACAATCTTATCAAATGATGAAAATTATAATAATGATCAAATAAAAGAAAATGAAGAAGATCTTCTCGATGAAATTGATTCTTCATCACGTCGTTCATCAACGAAATCTACTGATCAACATATTATATCCAAACGTTTAACAGATACAACAATATCAACTAAACCAATAACATCATTAAAAAGTCCTCGATTATCAAAAATTTCTTCTGATGATAATTATCGTAAAACGTCATTAACAAAACAACGACGACGACAATCACTTGTTGATAGTACATCATCACGTTTAACACATCAGACCACAATAAAGAAAAATCTTAAATGTATGAAAAAAAAATCTAATATTTATTTTCACACATTTTTGTGTTTTAGAAAAGAAAAAAGGCGAAGGATAATTGACATCGTTTCGTGCAATATAATATCATCAATGATCATTAGAATTGCCACACAAAACATGAACAAAAAAAGAAGAAAAAACCCTAGTTCCTGTTTCTTTCTTTTTTTTATATTATTGATTTTATGTCAAATTTTTATTAGCAATAAAAATAATTTGAATGACAATGTTGTGAAAATATTAAAAAAATTAATTAGTTTGAAAATGAATGTGCCAGAGAAATGTTCTTTTTTTTGTTGTAGTTTTCTTTTTTTTTCTTTTGTTTTTTTTTCTCTATGTTTCAGGACTTATAAGAATATCTTGTGAAAAAAAAGAAGCAAAGCGTTTTGAAAAATGATATGACTATCGTTTTATGTGTGATGTCATTAGTTTATTATATATATGAGCGATGCCTTTCTACCTGAGTGACTTCTTTTTTTTTCTTCTTCAGTAAATGCATCATTTGATTGCATGATCACTTGTTCGTTTGATGATTATTAACACTGACACCTTTCTTTTTAATTTCTTTTTAACATTGATCATGACGATCTAGGAAAAATAAATAAGTGAACATATATAGATACATGAATGACTATAGTTATCTGACGTCAATGGTTACTAATATTATTACTATTGTATTTGCGAACAAAAAAAAATCCAAAATAATGATAGAAGAAATGATAATGACGCAGGTAAGGCCATTTGACACACATTGTATTTAATGTATATTAGCTAGTAAAATTATTACTGCAGGATATTCTTAATTACTTATTATTGTATACAGAAAAAATCTGTACACATTTCAGTTATAAAAAGAAGAAATCACAAGTCAATTGGTACACTCTATGTTAAATTAATTCAAAAAATGGAACCCGTCGCACGTCGTTTTAGTATATATTTAAACCCAAAACCGTATGGTAAGTATATTATATTACTTTATCAAAAAGTCAAGATCGATCTAAATTATAAGATATTAAATTAAATATTCAACGATATTTTACATTGTAAAAGAAAAACTTATTATTATTTGTTAGTTTTTTATTTTTATTAAAAAAACACTCCCATATATAGAAAAAAATGCCAAAAATTAAATGTAATTGACAACCTATCATCATTTTACATGACCTTCACGAGTAAATTTTGTCGTCACGATAATTATACAAATTATCAAATTACAAATATTCTTTTGAATAAAAAATAAAATGAATATTTACAAGGAAAGTATCGTATATATATTTGTTCCATTTCTGATGTCTCTTTCTCTTTTTACAGAAGATCTATTGAATTATGTTTATTTTCTATTATATTTTTAAATAATAGTATTCCTTTTAAAAGTACATCTCAGTATTTCTAGGACACAAAAAAAAATAATATCACTTTCTCGGAACTATTAAAAAATGTTTATGACGTGTTTCATTATATGATAGATTGTAATGACTTATGCGGTGTACTATTGTTTTGTACTTAGACGTTGTTGATCGATTTATATAAATCATTAACCTTGTAAAATTGTTTGGTTCGTTATTTTCTTTTTATAATAACGAAAAGATCAATGTAGAAAAATTATTTATTTGTCTAAAAGCTAGTCTTTGTAAATTAATATATATGTGAGTTGATGTGTTAGATTATAAACATTCGACTAGAAAGTAAATGTTTAGTAGATAAGAAAAATGTCGATAATAATTTAAATTCAATGTCGAAAGACAAAGCCGAACTTTGAAAAATAAAGAAATAAATAACGTAAATGAATCTAAGGGAAAAGGACACCTTTTGACGTTTTTGTACGATAACACATTTGATTAAGAGGTTTCCTTTATGTGTATATATAGACCTTAAGATCATTTCATATTTTCATTTCGATTAACTTAAGCATAAAAAAAAGAGGAGAAGAATTCGTTGATTCTTGATTTTTTCTCTTTTTTTGTTGATCGATATATAAAATATATATTTATATATAATGAAGTAAGTATATTGCAATCATCATATTGCTTTTCTTTTTATAGACTTCCATATATTCAGGTAAAGTGCATTTGAAAATTCTATTATAGATGACTGAGTTGATCGTATAAGAAAAAAAGGATTAGAAAAAAAATATTTTTTCGAATTTTTTTTAAGTATAAAAGCTTAGAATATATTTATGTAGATTATTTATTTGAAAAATAAAATATTGATCATAAGATGAATCTACTTTTTTTTTTACTTTAGACGGAACAAGCCGGCGTCACTCGGACACGGACACAATGATGCGACAACTTCACCATACCGATACGGGACAGGTAAGGTAAGTTTCTAAAAAGAATATAATTGAAATTCAATTCTTAACTCGTATATATACAGTGGTTTGCAAAAAAGACTTGGAACAAATCGTCAGTCTGTAATAAACGTTAGTTCATCTGTTTTCATGAAAATGATGAGTTCACATTGTTCATGTCATCTTGTAACAAGCTCTATCAATAGGAAGTGGTATCTTTGTATATCGGCGAATATTTCTGAGAGGATGAGTTCGTATTTTTGTAGAATTTAATATTCGAGTCACGTTCTTATCTTCATCAGACTATCATTATACTACGATCGAGTAGAACCCAATCGAATATATAAGTATTTTTTGTATATAACCTGTTAAGTATAAAACCACCAAAATTTTTTTTGAAAACATCGAATATTTATATGAACAAGTTGTTTCAAGTCTTTTTGCAAACCACTGTATTTCATTACCTAAATTAAATTTTCGAAAAAAAGAAAAAGAAAAGTGCAGATTTTTCGAAAAAGAATAGATTATTTATCTACAAGGATATTGTGAGTGATTTAAAGTACGCCCACATACAATAGAAAAAGAATCTTATATTTTCTATTGTCAAGGACGTTTAAAAAATTAAGTCAGCTGCTTTTTTTTATCCTCCATTTTAATATTCATATCAAATTTTATCAATGATATCGCAAAGGAATAGTGTAGTTGCTCTTCAGGTATTGATTTATTTCAATCGATATTAAATTTGAAAGAGATTTTCTTGATTTATTTTCATAGGCAACTCGTCAACCGTTACATTTGGGTTTTACGGAAAATGATGTTCCACAATTATTTTGTCAATTGGATGTTCTTCGTCGATCCGAAGAAGCGGAATATGCCTATTGGAAAGAGAAAGCACGGTATGAATAAAAGAGAGAAAAAAAAAGCATAAATTTTATTTTTTATTGTTTGAAGATGGGTACGTTTTGAAGAAATAGCAGAAAATGTTCTTGGCCGTTGGTCAAAACCACATGTTGCAACATTGATGCAAACAGCTTTATTAGATCTAAAAACTTTATTAGGTTCTGGTGTTATTCTTCTTAATGTTATACCAACGGATTTAACTGGACTTTCACGTAGTTTTAAAAGAATCTTATTATTATTATTATTATTTGAATAATTTATTTAGAACAAATTGTTCAATCACTTATCGATGCGAAATATATTGATGATAATGCAATTGCTCAAAAATTAAGTTGGATTCTTGGTTTACCACATTTTCATCATCATGAAAAACGTTCGGTTACAAAAACAGCAAGTTCAATTAGTTTGTCAAAGCAAGGTCTTCATCCAAGTCCAAGTTTCGTTATGAATACTCTTCTACAACGAAGTATTAATCGAATTCTTTATTTCTTCATACTATTTTATTTCTCATATAGATGATGAATCTGATAATACACAGGATATGTCTGCACCACGGCTGATTAATCGTAAACAATCAAGCCACGATATGGCGCTAACAGAACATGAAGAATCAAACAGCCCCGCAACACCACCTTCAGCCAAGGTAAAATCAAAGACATATTAAAAAAGAAAAGCTCCTTCTATATTATTATCATATTACTATTGATTTAATATTAAGAAAGAAGATTTAAATAAAGCTTTTATCTAAACAAATGAAAATAATCATATTTACTTAAATTCTTTTTTTTTGTCTATAATTAAAATAATCAAACAAATGTTCATTTAGGATTATAATACAAAATTACAAAGAAAATTAGGTCGTAAAACTGAAGCTGCATCGATATTAGTATGTCCAGTTGATTTTGTTAAAGAACCAACACTTGTTTTCGTTCGTCTGGAAAATGCTATTGAATTATTAGGAATGCTTGAAATAAAACTTTATTCACGTTTTATTGTTCTTTTAATTGGACCAGAAGAAATTGAAAAACAATTATTACAAGTTGGACGAACAATGGCAACAATATTAACTGATGATATATGTAGAGAATTTGCTTATACAGCAAAAGATTCGGATGATGTCATGCAAATGATGGATAGATTTATGCAAGATACATATGTTATTCCACCATCGGAATGGGATCCATCAATTCGAATTGAACCACCATCAAAATATACGAGCAAAGTAAATTAGAAAAATAATTATCGATATATATGTATATATTTATTACAGGAAGAACGACAAAGTCAAGGGCCGGAAGAAAAAGTCGGAGAAGTTGAGGAGATTGATTTAACTCCTCATGCCGATCCAAATTTAAAAGCATCAAAAACGTATAAAATTTTATTAGAAAATATTTTATATATTATTTTTTTTTCTAGACCGTTTCATGGTCTTTTCGTTGATATACGAAATAAATTACCATTTTATGTATCGGATTTTACTGATTGTGCAAGTTTACAATGTATAGCAGCAACACTTTATTTATATCTTGTATGTCTTTGTTCAGTTGTTGCTTTTGGTGGTATGCTTGGATCAGCAACAGAAAATTATATGGTAAGACTATCTCATATATGATTAGAAAAAATATTGATACGTTGAATAACAATCGTTTGTTAATGTCTTAATATGAATAGGTGATGAGAAAATATGCATGTAGACGTCCTGATGATATAATAATATATATCAATTATTATTTATAGAACCTCAGCTCGTACCATATTTATGGTTTTTTTTTGCACTTTAAAACCATATTAAAATGTGGTTACAAATTATTAAACAGATGTGCTTGTTTCCCATCAGTTCGTTTTAGAAATTAAAGTCTTTTACTGATACCATTGTTCAATAGTTTTTAAAGATGTCCGATTTTATTCACTCCCGATCGTTCTATCTCTTATTGTATTTCCCTTAGGCAACAATGGAATGTATTCTCGCAGCTTCGATAAGTGGTGTTCTATATGCATTATTTTCTGGTCAACCGTTAAATATTCTTTCGGCAACTGGTCCTATGTTAATTCTAGAACGTATTATAGAACATCTTTGCAGGTAAATACTGACCGATTATTCTATTATTTTTCGAAAAATATCTTTTCATAGAGATTATAAAGTAAATTTTCTACAATTTCGTGTATGGATTGGTGTGTGGATATTTGTCTTATTGATTATATTTGTTACATTTAATTTAAGTTTTCTTGTTAAATTTATAACACGTTTTACCGAAGATTGTTTTGCATCATTAGTTGCATTAATATTTATCTATGATGCTATACGTGAAATTTTAGCTCTTCGTACGAAATATCCAATTAATTATCAACGAAATGCAATATTAGATTATACATGTTCATGTATATTTAATACTACTTTGCATAAAAAAACATGGATGAATACTACAAATCTTAATGGTTATCTATTGAATGCAACACATTTAAACCAAACATCTCAACTTGCATGTACAAAAGCAGGTGGTTCTGTTATTGGCTCAGGTTGTTCAACGCCGGTTTATCACGCTGATATATTTTTCTTTTCTTTACTTTTATTTATTTTTACATTTCTTATTTGTATGGCTTTACAAGAATTTCGTCATAGTCAATTTTTTCCAACAAAAGTAAAGATCAAAAATTTTCTATATACATATTTATGTTAATATTTAGGTTCGAACGATTCTTGGTGATTTTTCTGTTTTAATTGCTATTGTACTTATGTCGGCGTGGAATGCATATTTAAATTTGAATACACCGAAATTACAAGTACCAACAGAATTTAAACCAACACGACCAAATGATCGTGGTTGGATAATACCGTTTTTTGGTGAAAATCCTCTTTGGACGATACCAGTAGCTATTATTCCAGCTTTAATAGCAACTATACTTATATTTATGGATCAACAAATAACAGCTGTAATTATTAATCGAAAAGAATTTAAATTAAAAGTAAATAAATCTTGTTTGTTGTGTTTGAAAATTTTTTTTAAATATTTTCACAGAAAAAACTTGGTTATCATCTTGATTTATTTGTTTTATCAATTACAATTTTAATACAATCATTACTTGGTTTACCTTGGTTTGTTGCAGCTACTGTTTTAGCATTGACACATGTTAATGCATTGAAAATTATGAGTGAAAATACAGCACCAGGAGAAAAACCAAGATTCGAAGGAATTCTGTAAGAAATAAATTTTATCAAATCTGGTAACAGAAGTTTCATTTTGATTTTTAGCGAACAACGTGTTAGTTCACTTTTAATGGCAATTTTAACTGGATGTAGTGTATTCTTTACTCATATCTTAGGGGTATGTAGTTTTTGAAGTTATCGGATTAGAATACTTATTTAATTACACGCTATTATTAGAGAAAGAGTAGACTCAAGTAGATATACACTTTATCTCTCTGAAAATGACTACTATTGTACAGTATATATCAAGATATTTAATTTTAGTTCATTCCAATGCCTGTTCTTTATGGTGTTTTCATGTTCATGGGTGTTTCGGCTTTACGTAATATGCAAGTAAGTTATTTCAAAAATTTGTTTTTCCTATTCATTCAAATTTTGTTTTTCATATGTATAGATTTTTGATCGTATTTTATTATTTTTTATGCCACAAAAACATCAACCCGATCATCCATATTTACGTCATGTACGTATAACACGTGTTCATTTATTTACAAGTATACAAATAATTGCACTTGCTGGTATGTTTGCAATAAAAAGTATCAAATCAATTGCAATCGGTTTTCCATTATTGGTAAGAATATTTGAAAAATTACGAACAAAAATACATTGTTTAGTCTCATCTTTTTAAAGGTACTTGCAACGTGTTTCGTGCGTAAACTCATGGATAAAATATTTACACAAGAAGAACTCTTTTGGCTTGATGATATATTACCTGGTACGAAGATAGGTCGTATTCGTCGTGCATCTGCTGCTCGAAATGTTACGATGCCAAAAGCAATTGATAATTATAATAATGGTGAAACAATAACAGTAAATATATTTTCTTTGATCAAAAATATTGATTTTTTTTTCAAAAACAAAAACTGTAACAAATTATTTTCAGCCACCAATTGATAGAATTAATATCGATCCGTATCGAGCTATATCTCGAACTAATTTACGAAATATTGAAGAGGTCGGTTTCTCTTTTATATCAAGTTGATTATTAAAATGCATGAGACACGAGTTAGAAGATTTTTTTGTTTTCTCTAGCACTTATAGCTTAAAATATTAATTATGCACGATACATGAGTTTTTCCCTTTCACTTAGGTTGTAAAAGATGAATCAAAAAAACAAGATTATGGAGATGAATATTTTCTACCAACTAGTGATTCTGATCAATCACGCGCACCATTGATTGTTGTCACAGAAGCATTACCATCCGACGAAACAGCTCAAGTTACAACTGTAAAGTTTATAATTAAGAATATTCTTATTTTCCTAACCTAAAACTAAAAGAGGCTATTTATTCTAATAATGAAATAAAACTAAAAAAAAATTCTTTTGGTGATGGTAAAACTTGATTAATTTAACACATATGCACATTATTGCTTATAGGTTACACCATCTAAAATCAATAATACAAAAAATCGATCAAAAAAATCGATTGATACACCAACGGTGACATTCGTTGCCGGTCATCCTGAAGACGATTAATTATCGTTTGTAATATAACTTATCTTGTTTGAAAACTTCTTCTCCTGCTTCTTCAATTGCTTAATAATGCTCAATTAATTATAGAACATTTAACAGATAATATTAAAATAGCCATTTTCTTATAGGAAGAAGCTCAACATTTAATAAATCGTCATTCATCTGAACATAATGATGATGTTAATGGTAATGTTAGATATAAAACTGGTCCAACATCTGTATAACAAAACAAAAAACAATTCTTCCTTCTTCTTCTTCTTCTTCTTTCTTTTGTTTTCTTTGCTTATTATGAAAATTTGTTTTTATTTCTTTTGATTCTTTAGTGAATGCACGCAAAAAACTTTCCATTTGAACTTTTTTTTTCTCTTTTGTCACACAAAATAGCTTAAATCTTTTTTTTCTTCTTTTCAAAGTAAAAAAGAAACCTAATTATTTAGATAGAAATTAAATAATATTTTTTTTTCTTTCTTATTTTACTTAGTCTATCTTCTAAATAAAGAAATTATTTATATATTTGATCAAGACATTTGTATTGTTTGAAATGATTATTTACTTCAATATATATATAAAGATTTCTTTATATTTTTTCTGATGAATTATATAGATAAAAGGAAAAATGAATGTTTAGCTAAAATAATGCAGTTTATAGAAGATGGTTGGATATTTATGAAAAAAAACAAATCAAAGAGCATAGTTGATCAGTATAATTGGTTAATGCAATCAATTATCTTAAACGATAAAAATAAATTATATATGATGATATTTATGTTGTTATAGACTTTCGTTTTTCTTGGAAAACAAACAAATAATTCTACTGATTGAACTGTTTGAATATCAAAGCAAAGTAATTTACAATGTTATTATGTTATATGTTGAAATAAATAATGATGTTCAACAAGAATTCTTATTGTCAGAGTTAATTACATATTCTATTCATCACTTGGATATATTCATTAACTATAGACAGGAAAAAGCATTGATTATCAGATGAAAACAAAATGCTTTTCAAAAAAAGCGACAGATCAAGATATATATAATTATTCAATAAAAGAATAGTATTTGATAGGATTCATTACCATTGACTTCGATATTTTGATGACATTGAAAATGATTTTGTTCTTGTAACTAATAAATAATATTTCTATCAATCAGATTATAAGAAAAAAGAATAGTTTTCTAATAGAATATGACAAATATATAAATAACAACTAACTAAATGTCAAATAGATAAGTTTGTTTATTTCATAGAATCTGACGACTTAATTAAACTATATTATTTCGTAACAATTGAAATTAATTCTATTCTAATATGCTTCAAAAACTTTTCTTTCTATAAATAGAAAATTGTTTTAATTATTCTGTCTAGTTTTGAACAATAAAGTATATATTTATCTAACAAGCTTTTTCTTTTTTACATTTTTATCCGTTAACAAACACAAATTATTCTATACAAATATACTGTTAAACATCATAATTATATATTCCCAAGAAATTATATTACCATTGTTCTTTTCTAGATAGTATTATTATTTTATAGTTCATTTAACAAATATATTAAAGAATTACAATAGATTCTAATTAATACTGACCTTGTTGTATTTTAGAACTTGTTGAAATAATATTTTATAGTTTCCAGAAAAAAGAAAAAATGTCATTTTATTTTCTAATAATTACTTTAATATGTACACAAACATTGTTTTTTTTCATACGAAAACAAACTAATAAAATGATCATGTCGGGACTAGAAGAAAATCGAAAATTTTTGTCTTCATTATATTAATCAAATTTGCTAAGATAATTCAAATTTCCTGTAAACTTTTCGACAAGTGTATCTAACCTCTGTTGTTTTTCCCTTGATCTACTATTGTAAATATACTACCATAGAACAAAAAGAAAATGTTACTACGTAGAAGAAAAAAATAGATTATTAATGTGAACTCGTCTTCTTCTCATTTCTTTTTTTTTCTCTATGTGCATCAAAGCGTTTGCTTGATTCAATAGATTACTTTTTTTTTGATGAGGATAAAAAAATAATGACATAAATTAGAGGAAAAATACGATGTGTGATAATATTTCTCTACTATCGAAATAATTATATAGCATCTTGTTTCTGTCATCGTCATTCGTCAGTATATTCTTTCAAGACATGACTTTTTCGGAGGTTCATACGTTGGTGAGAACGATGAATCCTCGCGTTTACTTATTTATATCGGATTCTATTTCTTCATCGAAGCATATGAGTCTTCTTTTTCTTCTAAGTTCCCATCCTCTCGTTTCCCGTTCGGTTAATGCTTTATTATAATTCTATACTGCGAACAAAGAAGAAAGGAAAGAGAAGGTTCTATGTGAACGATGAAAAAAGGGCTCTAATAAGGGAGAGAGAGAAAAAAAAACTATGGAAAAAAGCAAAAAAGTTCTATCAAAATAGCACAACATTGTAACGACTGAAATAGCGATGCGAAGATGCGCGTTTTTTTTTTGTATTCACAAACATATAAACGGAACTATTCTATTAAACAGCATGTCGAACCGAGCAAAAAGGACACGAGAGTATTGTTTATTTAAAAGAATACAAAAAAAAACAAAACTAGCGATTTTTACCATCTATTCAACTTGTAAGTCACATACATATGTATATTCATAGTATTTTTCTTTCAGTCGAACAACTGATTGAGACATATTTTTTTTTGTCATTTTCTACTAGACTAAGGTACGTGAAATTCTATATCTTCTGGGAATAAACATGATGAAATATATTATATTAGGAAAATGATCATCTCGATAGAGAAATAAGAATTGTATCCAAAAATTAAACATAATTATTTTTCGGTTTTCTTCTATTTAATTGATGAAATAATTTTTAATATTTATAGATATATATATATAATTTAATTGACTATTTAAAAAAATGTTTCCTGCATTTAATCATAGTGGTTATACTCCAATGAATATGTCACATTATGCTGCTTTTATTATGACTAGACCTCCAGTGATACCAATGACAACAACAACAGGACCCATTCCACTTGAAAATAGGCCACCAATTATGGCAACATTTATTTCACTTTATGTATTGATATTTTTCTTTGGTATTAGTGGCAATGCCCTTGTTGTTCGTAAGTACACATTTTTACTTTCAAGTTCAATAACTTCCTTTATATATTTTTTTTTAATTTAGTTGTTGTTTGTAGAAATAAAGCCATGCAGACAGTCACAAATGTCTTCATTACTAATTTAGCACTTTCAGATATTCTTGTAAGTATTTAAAAGTAAATAATTAAGAAAACAAAAATTGATTATTCCACTTCATATTAGATGTGTTGTCTGGCAGTACCATTTACACCTATATCAGCCTATGGTAATACTTGGCATCTTGGGAGAGTATTATGTCATTTAGTACCAATGTCATTGGGTATTTCAGGTAATACTTAAATTTCTTTTTTTTGTTATAATTTCAATTCTTTATGTTTTTCATAGTCTATGTATCAACATTGACATCATTGGCTATAGCAGTTGATCGTTATTTTGTTATTGTGCATCCATTTCGTTCACGGATGCGTTTAGGTGTATGTATATTATTAATAATTGTTATATGGGTTGTTGGTATATCTATATCATTACCATTAGCAATATACATGCGATTCGATAGCGTCAAATGCGAAGTAAATAAAGAAACCAAGCAAAAAAAAAAAATTTTTTTATTTTTTCTTCAATAGGAATATTGGCCACAATATACATCTCGACGTTTTTTTAATTTTTCATCATTAATATTACAATATTTAATTCCATTTTCGGTTATATCATTTAGTTATTATAAAGTATGGGTTGCACTTGCACGTCGTTCATTACCAGGTCGTACTCGTGTACGTGAAGAAGTTGAAATATGTCGTAAAAAACGTACAAACCGTATGCTTATTGCTATGGTTGTTATATTTGCTATTTGTTGGTTACCATTAAATATTGTTCATATGGTTGCAGAATTTCATCGTTCAGCATTAATTCATTATAAAGTTTTATTTTTAAGTACACATGTTATAGCTATGTCATCAACAATTTATAATCCATTTTTATATTCATGGTTAAATGATAATTTTCGTAAAGAATTTCAACAAATAATTCCATGTTTATTTAAAGTATGTTGGTGTTTTAATCGTCGTCGTGTAAATCATCCATCAACACAATTAACAAATGTTGTCGATGGAGAATTTTTTGAACGTCCATCAACATATCAAATACCAGCTGAATCAACTATAGCAACATACACTCAAACATTTTCTCATGTAAAAAATTCACAATCGAATGGAAAAATAAATGGTTTACCAATGAAAAAATTGAGCAGTCAAGAACCTTGTCTTTTATCTCCTCTTGATGATACATCTATACAATTAAATCCACAACAAGAAACAATATTTATGTCAACGAATACGAATTCAAATCATATTTGACATTGATATTTTCTTTTATATTTGCGCCTTGTCATATTTAAATAAAAAACAATATCAATCATCGTTACGTGATGCTATATTTTCTTTTTTTTGTTAGTTCGTTTGCATACTAAATATAAATAAATAAAAAAATTATTCTCAATATAAATTTTGTTATGATTTGATTATATTTAAAGAAACATGTTAATTAAATTTAAGATTTATTCTTTAATTAATACATAAGACCTTTTTTTTGCGAAAATACTCTATTGACGCATTCATATAGAAAATCTTATTGCTTATTCATTTGACCGAATATGTTATTAGCAAGAAAATGAATGATTTGCATTCATTGAGTGTCTTTCATATTCTCAAGAGAAAAGCGTGAAATCTATTCTATACTATAACAACTCGATCTTGAATTTATATTAACATCTTCTTGATTAGTATTCACAATGATATTTTGTTTAGAAAATAATTTTGTATTAGTTTTACTATATAATCATTAGAAAATATCCAGGAAGTATGTGTGTGTGTGTTTTTTCTCTTAGATGTCAGTAATGATGAATAGATGGAAACAAAAAAAAAAGAAAAGAAAAGAATGGATTAATAATACATGAAAAACTACGAGTAGTTACTTCAAAATAAGTACTTTACTTGTCATGTATATTAGTTCTAACGAACTTAGTTCAATCTATTTTAGGTTATAGAATTTAATTTATTATTTAAATAATGTCCAGAAAGTAAAATAAAATATTTTTAAATTGATATTATATGCGAAGCATGACATATATTTAAACTGGATTATAATCATAATATATATTATTGTAATAAAATGCCTAAAGATTTTTGTTAAAAATGAACGGAAATAATTTCAATGTCAGCGTTTTTCTTTTTTATGAATGTATTCAGAATATTTAATATTTAATGACGAAGTCGACTAACAATTTATTTATTAAAAATTAAAAGCAGTACAATAACTTATTTTTTCTTTCTAGTTCTAAATAATTTAAAGAAACATTTATTTTTGGTAAACAAATGTACTTTTATATATGCAATGATAAAAAAAATATATAATATGTTTTTTTTGACAGATGCAAATAATCAATGACAAATACGAAAACAAATATCAAATTTCTTTTCTATATGATCTATGCGAACGATTGATAGTATTACATTTCTCTACAATAAATTTTATATTCAAGTCAAAATAAGCATTCTTTGATTGTTATTTTTTTCAGTTAAATAAAAGAAATAATGTTCTTTTGCAATCGTCATGTGCCCTTTTCTTTCTTCGTCAATAATACTAGTATTATTTGTAATTCTTTTTTTTCCTCGTCTACTTATACAATGAATCATTTTTATAATATAAAAGAGAGAAGATTAATATCGATTTTAATATCATAAACAATATGCAACGCTCTAGAATGACACAACCAAATTCAAATACATATTATGAATCATATACAGATGATGATTCTGGTATTAGTCTTGATTATGATTATTCGTCAACAAGTGATATTCATTCATCGAGAACAACATTAATTGAACCACCTACACCGATTCAATCAAAAAATATATCATATCGTATTCCGGATATAATTCAAACAAAAGAAATAAATAGAAAACCGTTAATGACATTTACAACTGATGGAATTATTGAACGTATTCGTCCAATAACGTTGAAAAATAGTCAAAATGGTGATTATATTATTTGTAATACAAATCGTGGAACATATATTGCTTATCGAACACCAGTTGTTCCTGCGTGGGTTACACAAATCGTACGTGAAGTGGAATTACGTGAAAAATAAGAGACACATCATGTTTATGCAAAAATATTGCTAATGAAGTCCTTTATATTTTCTTCTGTAAATATAATGTCATTATATTTGCCATATATTTTTAATGTGTGAATATATAAGAACGAAAGAGTACATTGCTGAATGTGTTTTTTATGGGCTCTAAATCTGTAGAGTGTTATACAGCTTGAATAATTGAATTTTATTTTTATGGTTGTAAGAAAATAGTTCGCGTGAATACACTAACAAGTTTTTCAATTAATCACGAGTAAATATGACGATATAGATTCATTATAAAGCATTGAAAAAAGAAATATGATGAGGTGCTGAATGTTCTTGAATAGAAAGTTATAAATGAGTACTTCCAATGGGTGTCAATTACAATTGCACATATTTCCTTCATCATAAAAATAATGAAATTAATAATATGATTAAATAGTTTTTGAAATTATATATAAGATTTACTTGAGCAGGAGCATATATATTGTATGTATGTATATAATATCTATTTATTTATGATCTTTTACCTTTGGTTAGATCATATCTCTTTTGTAAACATATATTTCTTTGCTGCTCCGATTTATCAATAGATCGATTTCAGTTCGAATCAGCCTGTAATAATCTAATAGTTCCTTTGTTGGTATAAAAATATGCTGATTTCGAGATATAATTTGCAAGAGACTCAAATATATCGTACCAAAAGAAAATCTAATGTTTTCATCTATCGCATGTTAATTCAACTCAGGCAGAGTCGAAAAATTACCAATGCATTTAAAGCTAAAGCTTTCAACAAACAAATTATATCTAATTCGGAATGAACGTCAATAATTTTGAAAACTGATACCATAGTACGCCAATGATGTTTCAACTTGTTACTAAATCTGTTAGAAGCTGGATTCGATTTAAAACAGATAAATTTTGAAGGGTGTGGATGTGGGTAATTAATCTACGCTTTGTCCACACCAATACCCACACCCACCCATGCTCAAGATGGTTTTTCTGTATGTACTGAAATATATGTGAACTTTATTTCGTTTTTTAATAATAATTTGTTTTTCAAATAGAATCCATATTCTTTATTTATCAAAACGATTGTTTAGAAGTACTGATAAAATTTTATTTAACAAAAAATGAATCGTACAAATCATGAAAAAAAATTATAAAAAACTACATATCAACTAATATGCAAGGAATAATCTTTGTAATATCAGCAGAACGAATCAGTAGTATGAAAGGAAAAGATTTATTTTGATACTTTTTCTGTTTTCTTTTTATCATGTATAAGTATGAGATACATACTTTTGCCGATAGTATTCTACCATTTCATTTCCTTGAGATCCTGCTGTTTTTCTAAGAACTTCTTCAGTTACAAAATTAGTTAACATTTCAGCTCCTTGAGGAGAATTAATATTTAATTTTTCACAACGTCCTGATGTTGCACTAGACATCTCTCTAAAATTTTTTTCAGCACCATCATGAAGATAAAATGCATGAATAGGGATATTTTTAGCTTTCAATTTTTGTAATTCTGTTAAGTAATGAGTAGGTGTTTTATATTTAGTTTTACTCCAATATGCTTCACCTCCATTCGTTTCACGATCTCTATTAATTGCTGATACATCTTTTGTAGGTGCATCTGCAACCAGTATTACTTGAGAGAGCCCATCCGATTGTTCACTTTGCTCAACTGCATGAGATAGTCCTATTTCAATAGCTTCTTCATAATCCCCACCCCCTTTAGCTGTAACTGTTGCCATGAAATCTCTCAATTTACTTGGTTTTGTTTCCCAAGAAGAACTCTGAAGAATTCCATCTGCTTTACAATCATAATCTCTATAAACGACAAATTGCATTTGAAAGGCATCATCTGGTAACCCATTTTTGGATAGAACAGTTGATGCACGTTCAAACATTGTACAGACTGTTTCTTTAGCAGCAGATAATAGATTAGACATAGATCCTGTTGCATCCATAAGTAAAACACTACGTGAAGGAGCTATTACTAGATTCGCTCCTTGATTTCGTTTAGCTAAAAAAGTTTTAGCTTCTGAAATTTTTCCCGATGCTAAATCACTCATAAATTCTTTTGAAGCTTTATGATCAGCTTCACATTGTTTAATACCAAGTCCTTTAGCACCAGCTTTACTCTCATAAAGAGCAGTACGTATCTTATCTAAATTATCATGAAGTTTTTCATGATGTATCTTCACAATATCATCTTTCCAAGTAGAACCAAGTATCCATTCTAAATCACTATCTAATAAAATCATTCGATAAGAACCTTTCTCTCCTTGCCGTGCTCCTCTACCCATAATTTGGTATTCTTCAGATTTTTCTTCGGAAAAAAATGTCTGTAATACATGTATACCACCATCTAAGAGCAATTTTTGATTACGACATATAAAATCAGTTCCACGCCCGAACATTCGAGTTAAGAGTGTCACTTTATCTGCTTGTGAAGCACGTTTAACAAATAATTCTCTATCTGATACGGAGACTTTTTCTGTTATGATGTGAACATTTTTTCGCATGGGAGCAAATATTTCAGAGCGATAAAATGCCGTTAGTTTTTCTTCCGATTCAAAAAATACGAGAATTGAACGATGTAAATCACATATAGTACGAATTTCTCCAAAAATTTCCATAAAATATTCACTTTCATTAACAACTTGTACATCAAACGAAGGGTTATATTTACGATTACTCTCTCCATATACTGATGGTATATAAGTTTTTCTAGTTATTGAATATACATTTTCTAAAATTTTTTTTTCAACTTCAGCTAAAGTTTTTAAAGTACCAGTTACACCACCAATAAATACAAATTCATGAGGCATTTCAGCATATGAAAATGTTCCACAATTTATTAAGATACCAACATTATCATCTAAACTATCCTTACTAATATTACCCTTTTCATTTTCATAATAATAAGTCCAAACAGTATCATAACCAAGAACTACATTATCTGCAATAGATTCACCATCGACATAAGCTATTTTATCATTATGAACAATATAAGTTGACGATTTATATGATTTTAGAGCAGCTAACATATCTTTTATAGCTTCATCAAAAAGAAATATCCAGTTTGTATATTTATTTATACAAGTTTTATATGCTGGTAAAGATTTAACAGCATTCAATGATATAACGGTTTTATTTTGCCAAATAGCATCTAATAATGCTTTTATTGATGGATCTTTTAGATATACAGATGGTATATAGACTCCTCCGTAATATTTATCACTAAGAAAAACATCAACTTCATCAATTAATAATACTTTTGCGCGTATACGTGATTTTGTATCAATTGCATCTATTGTACTTTTATTGTTGACGATCATATCACGTACTTTATCTCTAATATTACATTGTTCATTCAATAATTGTTCACATAATTTATTGAAAGTTCCATATTCAATACGCTTTTCTATTCCAAGTGTTACAAAAACAGAAGCAAAATCCTTTGCATCTCGTGTACTTAAAACATCACTATAACATGAACAATTAACATCAACATCAGTCAGAGCGAAAACACAAGCAGTAACTGCCATAACAACTGATTTACCTTCACCTGTACCTAATTCTACTAAATTATTTTCTAAATCTTCCGCAATCTTTTTCGAATAAGTTACATTAAGAATAGGTAATTTGCTTTTTTTTGCATATCCAAGGCCAAGTAAACGAAGAATAGCAATGACTTGCCCAACATGTGGTCTTAATAGATAAGAATTTGCATCCTCAATACCACGCATTGTATTATAATGCTGAGTATTTTTTAATGTCCAAATAGCAAAAATATGTGCTAATAAAACAGGAATATCATCTTTAAAACTTTCAGTCCACATAAAAGAACCAGGTTTCTTATTAACTGAACTAACTAAAGATTTTGTTTGCGTTACTAATACTTCAAGATCTGGTTCATTAGTATCATTTTGCTGAATTGTTTTTAAAAACTTATGAATTAACTTTTGATATGTACTGTTAAACGTTTCATAACGTGAACGTAAAACTTCTTTATCAATATCTGTACCTGTTAGTTTATTTAACATATAATCAATATTGTCTTGATTTTGCATATTTTTTCGACGTTGTACTACTTCTTTTGCACTTAAAGCTGAATGTTCATTAATCATTCTTGCACCTATCTCAGATTTTTCTAATTCAGAAGATAAACAAAATATACCGGTAGCTCCTCGTTTTCCTTGATAACATTTTAAAAAATTATCTATTTTATCATTAATATATTTTCCGAACATAGGAAGATTTTCAGCATAAAATTTCATTTGACTTAATTTGTTAGCAACTATATCGATATCTTTTATGTTATTTTCCAATTCTTGACATAAAACATTAACTTTTTTCAAAACATTTTCTTTAGCATCTTCTAAAACTTGTTGAATATCAATACAAGATGATTTTAGATGTTTATTTAAACTAATCAAATGATTATAATATGTACGAAAACTATCAGTGTCGTCAGTTGTTAGGTGAGATTGTGATGCTTTACTCATTAATTGATTCTTAATTTGATCGACTTTATTCTTTATTTCGTTTTCTAAACTATCAATATCAATTATTATTAAATCATTATCTTTAAATTTTTGATTTATAGATCTTAATATATTCATTGAATATTTAATATTATTAAATAATTCATCACGTGTCGTTTCGTATCTTATTGTTTCATCAGTAATGAATTCTACATATATATTTTCCTTCAATTGTTCAATTAAATTTTCAAATTCCGAATACATATCTTCATATGAAATAACATTTTTAAGTAATATCGACAAATCTTCTATTAATCTATGATTTACTGAACATTGCTTTATGTGTTGTAATAAAACTTTCCAGTTATTCGATATTAACATAGTTTTCTGAAGATCAATCACATTTTTATCTTCTAATGCAGTTCGAAATTTCTGTGAATTTTCATTAAGATACGTTGACATTTTTTCAATTGAATTATTCATATTTTGAATAATATCATTCGGAAAAAACTCATTAACTTTTTTATCTAATGTATTAAAAAAAAGAAGATAAGTTTCTAAATCAAGAAAAGCTTTTACAACAATATCTGTTTGTTCAATCGTAGATATATTACTAAGAGTTACACTACAAGTTTGAAAATTCTTTTTTATTAATTTACGAATATTTTCAGATATTCCTTTTATTCCTGGAATATACATTCCAACGTGTTTTTCATACATTAAGATTTTCTTAACTAAATGAATAGGGATTTCACTCTTATGCTCATCGAATGATTTCCCTATGTTTGCTTGATATATATATAATTTTTTTAAACATTGTTCTTGTAATACTCTAAGAAGATCACGCATATTTTGTTTATTATATTGTGCTGCTCGACGACCTATTTCAACAATAGAATGATCACTATGATCGGTATTTATTAATAATTTATCTAAATCTTCCTTGTGACCATTAACCTCATTAGCAATTAATTTACTTAATTCATCAATTTGTTGTTTAAATTGTATTTGTAAGTCATCAGGTAGAAAATGTAATGCGTAGTTTAATGAATGCATTCGAGCAGAACGTTCATTTAATGGTGCCTTACGTACGTCTTCTATTGCTAAATTAAAATTTTGACGAATTTTTCCTGTAATTGATGTATAAGCTTGAGTAAATTTTGCACTGCCATGTGCTGCAACTACTTTTAATTTTATTAAAAGATCTTTTGGTGGATCTACAGAATATTTATTAACATCAGAAAAATCAATTCTATTAAGAATCTCAGTTACAATACTATCAATTCTTCCTCTTAATTCTTTACCTTTTTTCTCGACATCTTCTGATACACAGTAACCTGTTAATTCACGTTGAATCTGACTTAATCTTTCCATACCTTGTTCAACTTCAAAAAAACTATCAGCCTGCATAAAAGCTTCAATTGAGCTAAGGCCTCGAAAAAGAATTCCTGCTAAAATATCATTAATTTCATCATCAAACGTTTGTAAATTTCCTCTAGTTTTCTCATCAAGTAAGCGTATGATACTATTTTTATTACAAGCAGTACGAATTTTATCCATATTTTCTTTTATTTTTATTATTTGATCACGATTATCTTCTCTTTCTATTTTTCCATCAAGCCAATGTGCAATACTCTTTGTATCCCTCATTAACTTATTCAATGAACTCTGTAAATCATTTTCAATTTGAGCTTTATCTCGTACATTCCATGGATCTTCATCAATTTCAGATAATTTATTGGCCGCATTGGCAAAATCTTCCTTGGAGATATATTCTAAAACTGTTCTATATATCACTCGACTTTCTTTGTTAATTTCCCCATGATATTGTCGATATAAAGATCCAAATCCATTGCCAGCAAATATAACAACACAAAAACGATCAACACAACTTAATGCTTGAGCAATTATTATTTGATCTCTTAATTCTCGAAGTTTTCCTTCAAGTTTATATTCTTCCATTTTAGCACTTAAAATATGATGAAAACTAAGAAATTCTTGTTGCCAATATTCAATTATTTCATCACCATTTATACATTGAAAAACATGTGAATATTTATTAAATGATGATAATTCACGTAAATGCATTTCTAATTCTTGTGTATATAATAATGGATTTTTCTCATTTGAAATTGTACGAATTTCAAAAAAAGTACGATTAATTTCTTGTTTTAAAAAATTTCCATATTCACGAACATATTTTCTTAAATTTTCATTTACATCAATAGCATTTTCTCGTACACTATCATAATCAGCTCTTTCACATTGTATTGTATATATCATTGCATTATTAGCTATTGAAGCATTTAATTTATCATTAAAATGATGTGTTTGTTTACTATTTCCACGTTCATTAATAACTTTTGTCATTTTTTTTATTTTATCATCAAATATTTCATAATCATTAAATCCTTTTTCTCGAAGATAATTTATTTCATCTGATGATGAATGACGAATCTTCAATAATGATTCATATTCTTCATTTATTGATCGAAGATTAGTTAAAGAAACAATTATTTCAGAATTTTGATCTTCTAATTGTTGTAAATTACTCTGATGGAATCTTTCTACATCTGAAATTTTGTTATAGATTTCATCAATATTTGAATATCCGCAGTTACTTAAATAATTATTCGCTCGTACGTTTCTAACAGAATAGTTTGGTTTGACTGCATTCACTATGCTTCCAACCATACCCGTCTGGGAAGCGCGCATATTCATATATTCTCCAATAATCGTATTGAATTTATTCAATTCTGACTCTTTGTTTTTTTCAATATTTTCTCGTTTTTGACCTAATTCGTTTTGTTTTTTTATTAATTCTTTAATTTCATCATTCAACATATTAATATCTGCATAACCTTGCTTTTGTAAATATACACGAGCTGGTTGTAAACTCTCATATTCTCGTTTAATTTCTTCTAAATTCCTTAAATTTTGTTTTATTCTATAAACATCTTTATCTTCTAAACTAAATGTTTTTTGAATACGTTCAAATGAAGCTTTAGCACATTCTGTAAAACGTTTAACAATTTCTTCTCGAAATCCTTTTAATTCCTTAATACTTCCCTCTAAATCACGCATTAATTCAATTTTTTTAACAATTTCTATAGCAAGAGATATATTCTCAGGATATTTTAATGTAAAATCTAATCTTCTCAAACTATCCCGTAATTGAGTAGCATTCTGTACTAATTCTTCTGTAATACGTTCAAGTAAATTTTCGAATGTTCCTGGACTAGCTTTACTGATCCATTCAGAATTTTTTAAACGAACTAATGATTTTGCAAGACTTTTAAAATTTGTCATATTTATATTTTGATCCATGTTAGTAATTAATTTTTCTGTTTCTGCTTGTATTTTTTGCATATGAATACGAATATTCTCAATAGTTTTATAGTAAATTTCAGCAGTTTTTGCTTCAAGTTCAGGAATAGTACGAAGAGAATCCATATCATTTACTAATGACTTAATATGTTCTAAAGCTTGATCTCCACTATTATCAAAAATTTCTTTAATTCTTAAACTAATTTTGTTAAAATGACAAATTATCTTTTGAATAAATTTATCATAAATATCTCTCAAACTATGCTTCTTCCCTTCGGAAACTTGATATTCATCTGATTTTTCTACGAAAGACTTCGAAATTGATTCTTGAAGTGGCGCATTTTCTTTAGCTGATTTTAATATTTCAGTAGAATTTTTTATAATTTCAAATTCTTCATTACTTAATCGAAGTTTTACTAAAAACGGTTCAATCTCATCTAATAAACTATTTAAATGTTGTAAGAAATATTTAACAATATCGCTATATGAATCTTGAATTTGATTATTTAAATAGTTTTTCAAAACACATACAGATTGATAAATTGCCAAAATAATTTTAGCTATTTTTGGAAAATCATTAGTTAAAATAAACTCACGTGCTGTTTTTATTAATTGATGAAGACGATTTTGAAAGTCTTGACAAGTATCATTATAGCTATCTTCTAATTCTGAAAATGTATTTTTCAATTCGAAAAAATTTTGTAAATAGACTGCAATTAAAGGACTATTTAATTCTTCCTCTTGTAAACTAATACTTAATTTATTTAGTTCGATAATAATATTTTGTAACATTGATGCTGGTGATAATAATGTTGAATCTAAATGCTTTCTTAGCATTTGAGCATTAGTTAGATATTCAATACATTTTTGATAATCAGATATATCTTTTTTCTGTAGTCCATCTTGACTAATTAATGCACGATTAAATTTTTCTTTAATTTCTGAACAATAATTACTAATATTGTCACTTACAAAACCAATAGATTCTACATAAACTATTCGAACAAAACCTTGGTTTATTAAATCTTTTAGAATCTCTAAATCATTTAAATAAAATAGAACAAGATCAATATCTTTATGTTTCATAGCACAAATAATACTGAATCTATCTTTTTGAATATGATCATTAATAATAGATCGAGTTTTTTCACTCATTGAAAGAGAAAAAATTTCTCCAGGATTTTTAATACCCTGAGTTATTTTCTTCAGTGTTCGTAATAATTTGTGTGGTTGGTCTTTAGTTGGTTCAATTTTAAAGGTATTATCTTCGGTTTTATCAATCATATCAGTCAATACACTAACAAATGCAGAATCTGAGCTCAAAGTAACATCGTTATCTACGTGTGCTCGTTTGATTTCTACTAGCAAACTATTTATATCTTTGGTATCTGGATATTTTGTGAAAGCATAGACTATAGAATTAAGTCTGTCTTCTATTCCACGTATCATATTTACTAAAATATGGGCTAGTTTCTGAATACCTTGACCTTTATCACCGAGAGTGAGATAGCTTGACAGAACTAATAATTTGACGCTATTTGTTCTTTTCAAAGCGTCAATAACTCCAATACTATTAGCAATGTCAACTTCGGGACCTGAAGTATCTTCGAATCCTGGTGCATCACATAGAACAATCGTATCAGTTACATGAGGACCTAAAATATCTTTTAACTGAATAGTAACAGTTGCAATATAGCGCGTCTCAGATCTTTGTAATGGAGTAGTAGTCACATACTTTAAATCTGGATTATCAATTGGTCCAATCATTGCAACATGATCAAGATATTTTCCAGGCGTAGTTTCTACTTTAACATGTTGCATTTTAGCACCTGATAGAAATTGAATCGTAGTAGATTTACCAGAACCTGTTGGTCCTATCAGAAGGACTATGTCTTTATTCTTAATTAGTTCAGCGGCTTCCTTAGCTTTGCCTATAAGTCGTTGTATTTCAGATACATTCACTAATCTAAGCGCTTTCAACAATACGTGTAAATCATGTATTATGACTTGATACTGATCACTTGTGATAAATTTTGTCAAATTGTGAACAATAGTTTCGACATCGTCTGAAACTTGTTCTTCTCTCTTAAGTTGATATTTTAATTTTTCAAATGACGAACTTATTAAATCTTGATTATTTGGATTTGTATCCTCTTTTAATACTATTCTTCCAAAGTAAATAAGAAGCTCAAAAACAGTTTTTCTGGCACAATCTGGCATAGAAACGATCTCGGCAAGCAGTTCATCAATATGCAAAAGTTGTTTCTGTTCGTTAGCGAAATTCATCGAATCATCTACATTTGAGTCCACTATATCTGATTCAGACGGAATCGATTTTGACTCTAAATGTGAAGATAAAGAATATTCTGCTATTTGATCTGCTAGATTTTGTAATCTTTGAAGTTCTGTTAAAATAATCGTTTCTTTCTCAATGTCATCCATTCTCTGGTCCTCTTTGAAATCTTCAATTCTTTCTTTAGTTTTCATTATTTTCTGTGGCAACAATTTAACATCCTTTATTTTGAGTGTTTTTAGACCATTGTTTAACTTGTCCGTCATCTTTTGCAATTTCATTTGAGTACCATCAGGATCAACAGACAATTCTTTAGTTAATCTATCGATTTCATTCCATAGATTTTGTAGTCGATGGTATTCTTTCAGAAAAACTCTCTCTTTCTCTGCATCGTCAATTCTTTCTTCTTCTTCATAATCCTTAATTCTATCTTCTGTTTTCAATATTTTCTGTAATAACATTTGAATATCTTTAACTTTGATTTTTTCTAAGCCTCTACGAAATTCTTCTTCCAACTTTTTTATTTTTGATTGAAGATTATCTTGAGGATTTGGTGATTCTTTCATTTGATCAATCTTTTTTTTTAAATTTTCCAGCCGTTGAAGTTCTTTCAGAAGGACTCTCTCTTTTTCTGCATCGTCAATTCTTTCTTCTTCTTCATAATCCTTAATTCTCTCTTCTGTTTTCGATATCCTTTGTGGTAATGTTAGAATATCTTTTATTTTCAATTTAGCTACGCTATTCTGTAAATCTTCTTCCATGTGGTGAAGCTCTAACTGGCTATTATTCTGTGACACAGAAGGTATATGCTCCGATCTAGTTACTTCATCTACAAGACTTTGCAATTTTCGGAGTTCTATCAGATAAAACATTTCTTTTTTAGCATCATCCATTCTTTCCTCTTCTTCATAGTCTCTGATTCGTTCTGTTGTCTTCTGTATTTTTTGGGGTAATATATCTAAATTTTTTACTCCTAACCTATTTTGTTCATACTCCAATAGTTGTTGCAATTCACGAAGCATATGAGCTTTACCTTCATTTGAATGTTGAGAATCAGTTGTACTTGAAGTCAAATGGTCTTTTGAATATGTTTGTTGAACAATAAAATTTGATTTTTTTTCTATTTCAAGCGCATCCAATAAATATTTAATGATCAATGCAGAACTATGTGCTGGATCATTGTTCTTTACTACATCTCTTGATTGAAGAGTAACAGATGGATATACATCAGCAAATTGGTATTGTAATTTATCTGGAACAATATTTGTTTCATTTACAGGATCAATATACTCAGCCCGTAAAATTCGATTAGTTTCTTGGAATTCGATTAAAACCCCAATCCAACGTGAGTTTTCAAAAAAATATGGAATTAATAGAATGCGATCGTCCGAATGCTCTTCACGTTCTTGATGCAATAGCCGTTCTAATTGTCCTTCGGTATTATCATTAATAGCCGACAGCACATATACTTCTTTTGAAAATGATTCAGAATATTCTTGTTGCATTTTTTTCAATTTAGACATTAGCAGTGTCTGAATATTATTAAAGCTAAATAGTGTGCTTGTTGAATATTGTGAGGCTTCCATTATTCAAAATATTAGCTTCTGTTGATCAGGTATCTTAGTTAAGATGTGTTTTGACGAGTTTGTCTAAAAGGAAACGATGGTAGAAACTTTGTTTTATCTCCGTTATTAATAAAAAGAAAGTATTTCTAAATGTATTTTTAGGCAATATAGATCAAATTAGTACTTACTAAATTAGAAATATTTCGATAGGATTTATCGATAAATGCGTCGAACAATTTATTCTTTAAATCAAAATCTAAAATAAAATGTAATAATAAATGGTAACTGATAATTTAAGAAAATTTTGGATAAAGAATATTTTTTTAAACAGTTTATTTCTATTCATATATTAAAAAAATTGTCGAAAAATATCTCTTTCTAAGTTACAGCTTCGTCTATTTGTGTAACTGTGATATCATATACGCATTTATGTACACCATATAAGACAGTTGGAGACGAAAAAAAACCTTAATAATAATAACAGATACAGGTATCATAACTCGATAAAGATAACAACGAGAAAAAACCCAACCACATAAACATGAGATAAGAACAATGAAAATGCATTCGTG
>CAJNOI010000092.1:0-77274 GCA_905250115.1 Adineta steineri
TCTGCTGCAAAACCCATCCATTCTCTTACAGGTTTCACTGCAAAACCTATCCATTCTCTCACATAATCTATTCCAACTTTATCTCCACTTCAGCTCAGGCCTGAAAAACCGTACGCTCCACGGTAAAGTTGCTCATCTCTCGTCAATACATTCACGATTGCGATAAAGTTTGATAGTTCAGTCACGTTCGTGTCGGGACGAGTAT
Source organism: Adineta steineri (assembly GCA_905250115.1). NCBI lineage: Eukaryota > Metazoa > Rotifera > Eurotatoria > Adinetida > Adinetidae > Adineta > Adineta steineri. The sequence goes on from CAJNOI010000092.1 coordinate 206, forward strand.
CTTCCTTCGCACTTACCTTTATGTCCGTGTTAGACATGCATATCAGGATGAAAATGTAGTAGTAGATGAATACTTTAAAAGTCGGTAGTAACTGATTAATCTAAATCGGCCGGAATTGCAGCTACCTCCCGTTTCTTGCCGTCCTTGCTCATGCCAACTCATTCTCGAGTTTTCTGTGGATCTAAGACAGTGCATTGGCAGGTTTGGTAATGACAAATCACGGAGAACCACCTGCTGTAAAGTTTTGCCAAAGTTCCCCTCGTCACAACTACCATCTGAGACGCCAACCCCATATAGACCTTCCCCTGAATCCAGGAAAGCAGTGTGGGAAGTTTAGTGACCGTAGCTATTACAGGAACTGAGTGCATAGTGAATAAACAAACATTCTTCTTTATACATAGATTCACACTCACCGACACCTTTATCCTCGGATGCATATCGAATTATTACATTCAGAGGATGGAATTATCAATCGAACGATAGAAGACGATCGAACGCACGAAATCACCGTTTTATTGATGTATATATGAATATATATACGATGACAAACACAAGCTTTTATAGATGCGATACAACAAAGAAGAAGCAGAAAGAGACCAAGCTATTCAGAATATGAACGAAACAAATACTGTTATCAACATCGAGTTTTGAAGAAATTAATTATTCAACGAGGAGAAATTACAAATTAAAATAAGATTATTGATGATATATCGAGCTGTAACATACGCTAGTTATGATTCGAAGTAAAAATTAATATCGTAGAGCACTTGTCTCAGGACATTCAGTAGCTTCCATCTCTAATGAATCTACAGGTTGGATAACGTTTCTTCGTGTCTTTCGATATTTATATACTTTATCTATGATTCGAATTATTGTAGGGCAAATCCATTTTAAAATGATCGTCAAACCACCTTGTAGACTAAGTAGAAGTGTTATTGTATGGAATACATTGAAATTTTCGGTAAATGTATATGAACACAATAAAGGTAAGCATTGTTTGAAATAAAGTGAATAGTTCGTCGTTGTTGCCCATTCTTCAATGAATAGATTATGAACAAGTTCAGTAATTGAAGTATTAACAGCGAATCGACTAGTTATTGAAGAAAGATGAGTGACATTGCTCGTATAGTTAGTATATTCTTCAATTAGATCAATACATGATTGATTATAGAAACATTCAAGAGTGGAAACGAGCAATGATTCACTTGGTGTACAGCCTATTTTCAAACCTTCGATTGAAATAGTTTCAAAAGAATTTGTTTTGATAAATCTCGCTTGACTTGTACAATTTGAATATAGCCCACAGGAACATTCATCGTCATAAAATACGGCTTCAGTAAGTGCATATATAAAGACGTGTCTTTCCCAGGGATTAATATATTTGAAATTCGTTCCATAGGTGGATATAAACGCATTTCCATCATTAACACTGCGAATTAAAGAGAAAATACGAGCGAATACTGAAGGAGTATTCAATCTACTTTCGTTGATTAACAAATTTAAACGTTCATGGAAATTTTTTTCCGATAAAAGTTCAGCAGTAATGAATAAAGAAGATAAAAATTGTTTTATAGAATTGTTCACTGATTCAATGGAAAGTTGACATAATCCTTGAAGAAATTGTAAATGAGCAGAAAGAAAACGACGATAATCGTTTTGTGCATATGTAGAGAGATCAGGAACCAAACCAGCTGTAAGATTAATTCGCCATTGATCCGAAACAAATGGACTCAAACAGATCTAGAATTAATGAAAATGAAATAGAAAAAGAAAGAAAATTCTTTTCTTACTTCATGAAATACTGCTTCAATATTAACAAATGAATTAAATGTTGATGCAATTATTGAACAAGAACATGAAAGTTTATTTGCATGGTCATGTTTGAGTTGATTGTAAAGTTCGAAAGATGGTCTATTAAATGTGTTTGTCAAAGTTGGAACTTGAACGATATTATATACGGCAAGAAGAGCAACACTAGATATGAGCGTTATGATGTAGAGACGAGTAGCCCATTGACCGAGACGTTTAGCTGTCATTTGGTCAACATCACTACCAAAATCTCGTATAGAAAATATGTTTAGATTAATCATGGTTTTGTACAATAGAATGGCCGCATTTCGTATGATTGTCTTCAGTCGATCACACAAGTTCCGATAAACTATATATAGAAAGATAAATGTAATTTTCTGTTGCATCAATAAATAAATGTAATGCTTAGATGATTATAGTAGTGTTAAGTAAGAAAGTTGAATTCAAGTTTCAAGTATTACATATACGAAATCTCAATGAACAAACAAGTTAGTATTTCCGTTTTCTATGAGATAGGAATGGTTCGTACTTTTGTAGAACCAAATCGCGTTCATTTATCTTATATATTCAAACTGTTTTCAATTGACGAGAAATTTTATGATGTAGATGTAAAAATCAAGTTTTATCAATGAAGTTTTTAGGAAGATATGATCTAATCAAAAACTAAAATATAACAATAAGAATACGACTACTGCTAAACTGATTAAAAAAAAAATTTTCATTCTCATCTTTGATTATCAATCAGTAAGTATTATCACAGAGTGCGAGAAAATTATACATTACCACGTCGTTGCTCTTCTTGTCGATTTTTATGTCTTTTGATAATTATAGATAATAATTTAAAAATAATTTTGACGAGAAGAGGTGTAATTAATTTTAATGCAACTGTAAGACCAGCAATCACAGATATCATTTTTATTGTCAGGGTTAAAATAGTTTCTTTACGAATATTTTGAGAATAAGTACAATATTTCGGTGCACATAGTTTATAAAAATTTTCGTATGTAGAAATTGGATTCCATTGTTCAATCATCAACTTTTTAAGTATCATTCCAACTGAAGTGTTTGGAGTATATTGGCTCGATGCCGAATTATGAACGAGAGGATGAACATCAGCCCATAATGAAGTATTTGTATTGGTTAAATATGCTTCTTTTACGTAATTCATTAGAATTGAAAAACAGTCAACATCTGTGTATAAACATTCGAGTGTTGAGCGTAAAAGAGAATCAATAGCATAACAGCTGGCGATCGAGCCTGGCACAACGTAAGCGAGATAATATTCATTTGACGTTCCTTTCTTTTGAATAATGACGCTCGGTGTTTGACAATCAGGATTAGTCCCACAAATACAAGTGATCGAATTAAAATACATATTGCGAATTTCAGTCAAATGTAATGTCAGCTGATAAGAAAAAAAGATATATATATATATATATATATATATATATATATATATGTTTTTATTTAGTTAATCGAGGGTGAGTGAGAGAGTGCGGATGTATATGGGTGTGGCTGTGTACATAACAAAAACAATACCCATATCCTCACCCATACCTTCAAGATCTTGTATCGACTCATTCTTTTTCATAATTGACGCATTTTGTTTAGAGCAATCTCTTGTTTTTTTCACAATTCAAGAAAGTATAAGGAATATTATTTTCAAAGATGTAGGAAGTTAGAGATATGTTTTCTTTCAAAATATGAAAAAGTAGAAGACAACTGCTTTCAAAAATCGGAGTAAGCTATGTAACGAAGTTTGTCGAAAATGGAAAATATGCTTCTTCTCTCCTCTGATAAGCTTGTCCTGGCCATGAACGAACTGTTACTTATAAATTCGAAAATATCTCGTATAATATCACTAGTACTGAGAATGAGAAATACTCTTATATTTTCGAGAAAGACTTACATGCGATGAATACTTATTGGTAGTTACATTTAGTGTTACATTTACACGTATATTCGGATTCACGATATATTTTACATCTTTGATAAGTGCGGCAGAAGGTTGATCGACTTGAAGAAGGAGACGCTCTGTTTCTACAAGAACACTAAAATAGCTGGTTGTCGACTGGAGTAGTTGAGTGAATGTATGATTGAAATATGCATTGAAATTATCCTCACTGAGTAAATTTGATACTGCAAAGGATTGATAGATAAACCGATGAATAGCACTTTCGATTGTTCTATTAGCCAATTGACAAAGATTCGACAATAATTGAAATTGTGAACTACCGTGATGACGCCAATCTGCTACCTAATGGAAAATTTCATAATTATATATCTCGACTAGGATTCAAGATGTAGACAAGTGAGTAGAGTTTGAAAATGTAGATACAAAATACTTTAGTCATCGTGTTCCGCAACCTATAAATATATTTTTGATACAGACATGTACAATGTTATTAGCCCTACTACTATCGGACTGGATCGTATTAGGTCCTTACTCAAAATTCAGAATTGTGGTGTTTTGAAGTCGCTAGCATCTCTTATGAATTGATCTATTTACTTTGTCTACCATGACAAGTCTCTGATATGATATCATGATCTTACTAGCCAATAAATATAAAACAAGAAGAAGAAGCAAGTAAGACATCTTCAATCCATAATTAGATGAATCATCTACCATCCCAACTAGGTTGCTAAACATCACCTCAAATACATGTTTTTTTAATTTTTGTTGCATACTGAATACTTGTAATGATATAGAAAATAAATGAATACCTTTTTAAATTCAACAACATAGATCAATTCATCAGAAATACTTATAATGGCTTCAAAACACCACGAAATAATAAAATGTTTCTAATAGATTTTCAAATTTTTGAGCATGAGTCAAAAATGACTTACGCCAGTAATACTAGAGTTATGAGAAAAGAATAATCATATGATAAATTATATTGCCAATACGTAGAAATAGGTTATATAGGATTGTTTAAAAAAACATAATCTTCTTCCAAGAATATTTATCGATGATGTCAATTTCTAGTAACAATTCAACGAATTCAGAGCTATCATTAAATAAATTTCACTAATTGATTCTGATCATATAAATTTCAGTTGAAATCTAATAACAACTCTTAAAACATAAATTTTCAAGATCTGTTCACATCTTTATATGAAATCTTTCTTTAGAGATTTTTACTTACAAAATTGATATTTAAAAAATTTTTAGAAAATACGCTATTTTTTAATACAGAAATCCAACGATCTGAAACAAAATCACTTGAACACACTTGATGTAAAGATGGAGATAATGAGATAAATGTATGATAAGGTATTAAAGTTGTAGAACAGGGACATATTAGTGTATTCGAATTTAATCTTTCCAAATTGTTGTAGTCGATAAGCGATGGATTCCATACTTTTACTGTATCTAATTTAGTACTTAGCCAAGTAATAAGAAGAAAAGTAAAAAATGAACCTAATAATAAAGAGAGATAAATAAATATATTAATATTTTGAGGATGTGTATAGATGTCAACTTGGAAGAATTAAACTATGTTATGTACTATCTACACTCTTCCAAACTGGATTTGATGTATGCTCGTGCATCAATAGTCACACTCTCACTTATATCTGCGTTTACGAGCAATTATACTTTATAAATAATATATAAATAAATCATCATTTCTAGCTTGCAGTTACTTTTTTTTGCTATTAGCAACATTTGAGATATATGAAATAAAAGTAACCATACCGAGTAATAGGATTATATAGACACGCGTGAAAATCTTCTGTTGTTTGATATTGTTTTCTGTTCGTTCTTCAACTTTCTTAAACATGTTTAGTCGTTTAATCAACTGAACGAATTTACGTATGTTTGCATTTTGTCGTACTAAAAATAATTTAGGATAAGATATTTCTTGTTATATTTATAATACAAAGAAATCAATACTTGTAATTCTTAGATCTTGTTTCAGTTTCCAAGAAATTTTGATCAAAAATGGTGTAATCAAACGAAGTATGATAATCAGACCACTATAGAGACTGATAAAAAGATTGATCGTATAGGACAAATTGCTTTGATCTATCTTTATATATGTACAGAATGAGGGAGTACAATCACTGAAATACTTTGAATAATTTATTTGTGTTGACTGTTCTTCAATGAAAAGATTAATAAAATGATCATGTACAGAAACATGTTGCTGTTTTGATATGAGAACAGATCCACTCCAGTTGACGTTCATCTAGACAAAAGAAATATATAAAAAAATCATTGAATTATACTATACACACTTCATTCAGAGATGGAATATAACGGATCAATAACTCAATGCATTTAATATCATAGAAACAATCGAGTGTGTTTTGTAAAATACCTTCAAAAGGTGTACATCCAGCAAAGAATCCTTTAACAGGAGTGAGACCTGGTACAGCTGGCTCGCAGGTTATATCTTGCATAGGTGCACCATCATCTGACGCTGGAAGGAATCCACCTTGAATAATTGGATTTCCAATACCGCACGTTTCTCTTTTTATATTTCCAATATCATTACTATCACGTTGACAATATGTTATTTGGGCTCCAAATATATCAACCTTGAATTTAACACCAGAAACCAAAACCATTGTATTTGTATTAAGACTTGATATTAAAGTGTTTCCTTGATTGGTTGCTCTGAGATAGTTTAAGAGGGAAATAATTTGATTAATTGAAGTGTTGTGAAAGAATTCAACAGTAGCGTTCACTACTGATTCAACTTGCGTTTCAGGCAAAAGAGAAATAGTGATAAACTCATTATTTTTCAGTTCATTTTGATTTTGTAAAACTGTCATTTGAGAGAGTAAACAGAGACTAGAAAGAAGTTTGAACTAAATAGAAAGAAGCAAAGTCATAATAAGCATTATTCTAAATAAAATAGAAGGTATATTATTTTCATAAATAAAAATTTGTTCTTTTTTATGTCGCCTCAATGGCTTCATACCTTAATGATTTTTTGGAGTCTTATGAGCTAAATTAATATTTCAACAAAACTAACAATGATTAAAAACAATCAAGACTTTATCAACGAAGATAATCGTTTCGAAAAGCTTTTCAACGTTATCGCTTCAAAATAAAAAATGTAAAACTCAAATATTCTACATACATAAAGTATATCTTAAACAAATCATATTTATGGACTTTTTAATTCAGTTCGTCTTCCCCTCGTCTCACCCAGTTGTTTGCGAGAATGTAATTATTCACCACTAAAGCATCTCACTCGATTGTCAAAAGCAGATTCAAAGATTTAGCGTAAGCCAATATCAGAATGAATTTTTGACTACGATTTTCATGTCAATCTACTCATTAACGACTTCTTTTCTACTTTCTCGCCATGCAACCTTACACTTGAGGAATTGTTGTCTCCTCTTTCATCACTAAGGGCAGCTATATTTTTACGACTATTGCTCTGCTCCTCTCGTAACCACAAGAATTTATGTATTAATACTAGTTCCTCACTACTAAGTTTCTATTAAATATGAGATCAGTGAGACGTGAGAGGTCTGAAATCCTCAAGTTTTTATTTTTATTCAGAATTTTATGTTCAAAACATATATGGGCTTTACAAAAGATTATTTGAACTTAGCATATTTGAACAGTTTAAGAAAAAAAGCCACAGTTCATATGATTTGCTTCTATCTTTTGCAGTATGCGGAGTTGAAACTAGCGAAGTTATAACTTTCAATTTAATTAGCTTTTCAACATTTTTGAGTAAATTTAGTTGAATGAAAGCTATAATCACTTTGCTTTAATGACATGTTTCATCAGAATGAATATATCGTAATATGTATGAAACTCAAGATCAATGTGGATATTATAATCAGCACATTGTTATGCTCAATTGTGTATCCATACCTTCGTACATACCATACAAAATACATTTCTCTTTTGTGAATTTGTTAATTTATACACTCAAGTCAAGCTTAGTTTAAATAAAGAACAAGGTTTCTTAAAAAAAGATTGTCTTACCTGAGAACTAGCCGTTGTTCGAAAATCAAATGAAACATATTTAGTTGCATTTGATAGGTACAGTGCTTCAATCCATCGTTGGCTAACGAAAATACTCGAACAAACAGGATGAAATGTAAATTCTTGCGAAACGAAATTCTTATAGGGCACCATAGTTGTTGAACATGGACATAAAAGAGTTTCATTATATTTCCGATAAAGTTGATCAAAGATAAAAGGAGTAATAGGTGAAATAGTTATCATTCGAGCTTGTGGATTTCTCAAACCAACATACAAAAGAACATAGAGGGACACTAAAATGATACAAAGAACATTTCGAATTCTTGAAATCCATTAAGTCGTTTCTAGGGATGTACTGAGCCCGAACCTCTCGGGCTCGGCCAGGGCTTGGGATCATAAGCGGCGCAGCTTCAGTTTTTTAGGGGACGCAATAAACTTTTAGATAAGATTGCATAGTGTACACCCCTCCACGTACTGATGGATTTTCCACACGGGTGGCGCAATTTCAAATTTTCAGGGGATGCAATTGCTGGCCCGTTGCTTGCTGGTGCGCCGTCCATGCTTGGGATCGGTTAGGCTTGGCTTGGTCAGGGCTCGCGGTCGGTTAGGCTCGGTCTCTGTTAGACTCGAGGTCGGCCAGGCTCGGTCTCTGTTAGGCTCGTGGTTGGCCAGGCTCGGTCTCTGTTAGGCTCGAGGTCGGCCAGGCTCGGGTTCTGTTAGGCTCGGACTCTGTTAGGCTCGGGGTCAGCCAGGCTCGGGCTCTGTTAGGATCGGGTGTCAGAATGGGTGTGGGTGTGGGTGTAGGTGTGGAAGTGGATAGGTGTGGGTGAGAGTGAAAAGGATAGTACCCGCACATAACACACTCATACTCTTATTCTCACCCACACCCACACCCATCCTCAAACCCGAGCCTTGGCCGAGCCTCTCGGGCTCGGTATATCTCTAGTCGCTTCTCTTTGGATTGCAACTTAGAAAATCTCATTTAGAATTCTTTTAAAATTAATCTTTTTTTTCGTATACATTTAATTGATGATATATTATTAAGCGTAACTTGAGGATGTAGATATGAGTAATATATCAATCTCTTACTCACATTCGCATTTACCCTTAAATATATGACAATCAAGACTCATTCAGACATATGAAACAATAAAAGAGTATAGATGGATATTATTTTCATCATTTCTCTCTTATTCTCTTAATAAGTATTTTCATCATTTTACTTTCAGTTTCCGAATGATGTGGAATAACTATACCGATCTCTATGTGTCGAACAGGCCTTTACTATTCTAACCTAAATAAAATCACACATATATACACATAGACTAGCTTTTCAGTTCTCTCATGTCGCCGGTCACTCTGCGAAAGAAGAAATATTTGATAGAACTAGTCTTCATATCTGTTTAATCACTACGTTTTATCAATAAACTGACGTCTAAAAATAAAAAAACTATGTTTTACTTGCCTATGAATAGAATACTATATAGCCATGTTGTTTGCTTTTGTTGTTTAAGTATTATTGGTGGGTCTTCTGGCTCATCATCATTATCATCATATTCGTTTTCTTCTAACATAAAAAGATTGTAGTTGCATAGTCGCTGGTATAGCCAACGAAATAAATCATTGAAATGCATCATGCAAGAAATGATTGAGGTTACTACGCAGATCTTTTGTTTGATGAATGCACTTGTAATTGAAATATCTTATTCTAGAAAAGAAATCATTGTTTTAAACATGTTAGCAACACTCGATGATAAGATTAACCCATAAATATTCAAATGATAACGATTTAAACTTACCTTTCTCTCTATCCTTTTCTTTTCTCTCGTTTTCTTCTTTACTTCTCTCTCTTCTTCCTCCTTCTTTACTTCTGTCTTTTTCCTTGACGAAAGAAAGATAAAATAAGAAGAAGAGAGGAAAAATGAAAGAGAATTTTCTCCTTTTCTTTCTCTCCTTCCCTCTGATACGTCTGGCACTCCAGTTTACAAGTGATCTTTTAAGTGTTATAATATTCAAATGCGTGCACTATATATTTATAGATATTCCTCGGAATAACATATATATACATATGTAGAATTTAGTATAACGCCGCCACTTCTCGTGCTCTCTTTGAACAGCCTTCTAAAAAGTCTTTTTATTTTGAACGTTTGAAATCAAATGGTCATTCCAATAAACTCAAGCTTAATAAAAAAAACTTGATAAAATATCATCCAATACTAAAAGCTATCAGCAAAAAAGACTTGTACTTGAGGGTAAGGATGTGAGTGAGTCTAAAATAATATCTATACAGTCAAGATGAAATTCGTTTCATCCTAGGTCGTTTAAAAAATAATACAATTCACTGTGAAGTAGCAATTGAACCTAATAAATAAAATCGAGTTCTAATATCAAGAATTATTATGACACCATCCAATTCATTTTTTGTCCTTGAAGTTCAGTCATGAACAACTATATATTAATTTTTAAAGAGTTTGTTCTCTAATGTCTGTCAAAGTAAAAGTCATGAAAGAAGGAAAAAAAGTAATAAAAGGCATAATAAAACTAAAAATATTTTTTGTAAAGAAATTTTACAAAAATATTTTGTTCACAAATAAAACGAAAACTGAGCAAAAAATGAGTTTGTAGAACAAAGTTAAGTATCTTAAAAGCATCCCTGATAGTATTTAATTGTAAAACACTCAAATTCATTGTGCTTCATTGATACTGCTGCTACAGAAACACTTTAGAGGCGGCTCACTATTGACGTCAAACATTATTGTGCCTACTCAATCATTTTCCTTTTTTAATTTCAAATCTCATAAAAGCATGCTTTTCCCATTACTTATTAGTCTCAGAGCAGTATGATTGATCCACTTGCTTATTGTAGAGTAAAATCACGCAAAAAAATCATTTCTTATCATTCAAAACGATTTGTTTTCGACAGGAGCGAAATTTTTAGCATGGAATATCAAATATTCAGTCCAAACCATCTTGAGAGTGTGGGTGCCCAGATCCACCAATTCCATACTCGGATCCGATCGGATCCTATGCCGGATTCTATCGGAGTTCAACGAACCGAAAAAATCCTATAGGATTCCGCGGTGTTTGGATTCTATCGGCTTTCATAGTTTCTAACAGACGAATCTAGACAGATCCGATAGGTGACCATACGGCCGTAATACAATATAGCTAAAAACACCACCCATCAAATTTGCAGCAAATGACTGGACATTTTCCGACGGAGTGCAATGCAAATTCGTCAACAGGAATTCTATTGGATTCTGTCGGGTGATCGGATGCAACGCTGGAACGGTTGACCTGGGTGCGCATGTTAATTAAAAGTAGAGACACCCACACTCACACCCTCACCCACACCCTCAAGAAAGAATCCAAAGATATTCATAATATTTTATGAGAATTCATTAGAATCCTTTGTAGTCCACAGGAATTCAAAATGACTGGATTGTACCCTTTCCGCTTAACAAAATAACAAGAACGAATACAAAAAAAGCTTACTTCATTATCGAGTTATCGATCAAGACAAGCATGTGAAATTCCGATAGTACTTGCTTTTATGTATTGTATCATTTTACAATATTTTTCTCAACAACACTGACAGGAAATTTTTTCTATGAAACAATCGCATATATACATGTGTGCAGCTTCGTTGATCTGAAGCACAAATTAAAATGCATACAAAGTAAAATTGTTTTGTTCCAATATAAAACTGAGACTTCGTGCGTGTAGGTGTTCTTTTTCATTCGCTACGACAGCATATGCATTGTCGGAATAGGGAACTGCAAAATCAGTTTTTTTGGTCCCGGTCCCGGTCCCGGTAAAATCTTTTTAGTCCCGGTCCTGGTCCCGGTCAATTTTTTCAGTTGGTCCCCGTCCCGGTCCCGCTGGTCCCGGTCTTGATAAAAGCTTAAAAATAATTCTGGTGTTGTCTTCATCTATGCAAAAAAAAATATGAAGTTCACGAAAATTCTCGCTTTTTCAATTGTAAATTCAATCTATACGGTTTTTCTTGAACTATAGGATAACACATTTGTCAATTCTTAATTAAAAAAACAAAAAAAAAATAGAAAATGTCTGGTCTCATACTTGCTAAAAACATTGAGGAATTAGCTGACAATTTTAGTCTTGGTCCCGGTCCCGGTAACTTAGGGAAATTTGGTCCCAGTCCCGGTCCCAGTCCCGCGGGACCGGGACCACTTTGCAGTTCCCTAATATAAAAGCCATTTCACGGGCAAGAGTTTATTCTATTTTTTCGTTAATCGACTTGCAAATCGAATATCTAGAATACAATATCTTACTGAATCTTTTGTTTTCAGTATTTGTTTGCGAATTAATACAATATCATTGATAAAAAGGAAAAACTATTTCAAAATAATCACTAATTAAAGGATGTGAATGTGAGTGAGGGTGTGGACGGATCGATGTGTATATGATGGACGCAATACTCATATTCACACCCACTCTCAAGATAATACACTAGTGTACTATGAAATCGTAACAATAAAAAATTCTCATATACATGCATGCACTGTCTTCGTTATATTCTATCAAAATAATAATTAAAATTCTGATTAAAAAGATTTTCAAGTGTTTTCTCTTTTCATTAGCTTTCATTCCTATTGAATTGCTATTGTTCATTTGGTTGCTGTTGCAAAATAGTTTAAAAGCATAAAAATTTGTTGGATGTGAGTGTGGATTCTGTATTCTTAGCTCGCCCATTCCCACACCCGCCCACACTCTCACAATAGATCTGCTTGACCTATTCATAGTAAGATTCAAATGAAAAATCATCAGCGATCACAGCAATAAGGAGAAGTAGAACAATAAACTTCTACAACAATAGAAAAATTACGCTCGCATTACAAAAGCAAAGAGGGATAGCAGCTCACCTTCATATTTATGTTTTTGACGGTTCTTTATTAGTGTTCGAGTTACAAGACAATGATATTTGAAGCACGGTAAATATGCGCTGATAACGGACTATTTCTTATCAATATATCAGTGGCGTATTCAGAGAACGAGCCATTTGGAAACTGCCAAGTGCTCTAAAGGGTAGTGCGGGTGTGGATTGTCTTTGTATTTCACATACACATGAGCTCGCTGGCACCTACACCCACAGGTGGTCACTGCATCATCCTGTTACGTTATAATTTAGTAATATCTCCTCGTCCATTTCATCATTATTGGGTCGTTCGACTTTTTCTATAGATGATGTTCGATCATTATTGAAAATGATCACATCAAATGATACTAAATCGTTGGATGCTTCCACTATTGTTAACTTGAAACCTATCACATCTACGATTATTTATACAAGTGTAACTTTGGTATTATTTATCATACTTTCCTTATTATTCTATATCATTTCATGTAGCAATTGTTCGAAGAAAAAATTAAATAAAAAAAGAACGTGTTCTGGAAAGTGTGTATGTACAGTATTGATATTATTAATTGGTTTGATTGTTATTGGTCAAACAATTTATATTGTATATCAAATCAGCAGAACAACAAACTATCTCGATGATTCAATTAAAGAAACAAATCAAGAAATTTATCCAAAAGAAATTTCTCTATACTTAGAACATCTTCTTCGACAAATGAAGCTACTCGATCAATATATGACTCAGAGTAAACATTTTTATTATTATATATATGATTTGTAATGAAAAAATATCTTTTTTTTATTTTTAGCTGATTCTATCGTAATCGAAGCTTCGAGATCGATGCTTGTTAAATCATTTAATGAAATTTTTTCAAAACAATACTCTCTGGATATAATCCGACAGTCGGTGGATGAAAGTGATGTACATATTAAAGAATTGAATGAACTCATTAATCAAGAAATAAATTTATTACCGGGAACGATTGATCTATTTGCAGAAATACAAAATCAACATCGAGAAATGATTGAATATTTAGAAATACCATTACAAGAATTATGTGATTATGCTGATGGTAGTGAAATAGAAATTGATAAGACAATTTTACATGCATTACATCTTATTCATGAACAATTAGAAAAAATAATCGAAAAAATCGAAAATGATTTTCTTACTTATTTGAATCCATGGCAAAATGCAATGTTAATGAGTAAGAGTCTAGAAGAACAAATTCGATGGTATGTTCGTCTGGTGAGAACAATTACCATCGTTTTGGTTCTTACTTTTGGTCTTAGTCCAATCATTTTTTTTGTTATCGTCATCGTATGTTGTCGAAATCGTTGTCATCGAAAACATCCATTACCAAAGCATCGGTTAGTCAAGATTTATCTATTCATTTCTAATTAAAGTATTTTTAGCACGAATAATGAAAAAGAAAACAGTCGAACTACAGAAGTACTGGTGAACGTATCGTTGTCGAAAGATTCTTCCAATTCTGTTCGCTGTTGGATGCAAATAGTTTTCTTTCCATTGATGATCATATTGATTGTAATAATTCTTCTTACGAGTATTTTATATACTGTAGATATTTTTGCTCAAAGCGCTTGTCGAACAGTTCACGATGATCAATCATTTCTGATTTCATTTCTCATTGGTAAAAATACCTTTGTTAGTATCAATCATTTATCTTTATATATATATATTTTGAAATTAGATGAATTACTTGGACCAAATAAAAATGAATTAATTGTTGGTGGATTTGATGTAGAAGCAATATTCACAACGATTATAAATGATTGTGGAAATCAAATACATTTTAGTGAACATTTTTTTAGTAATCAGCTAAATCCTTTACAAACTGATGTTAATCAAGCAATGAATGAGTTAAATAAGAAAATCGATGATAAATTCAATGCTTCGATTACCGCTATTAATATTACATCAGATCTTGAACGTCTCGACCAGTTCTCTATGATAATTAACTCAACCAAAATTCAAAATAAAATACAAGAAATACGCAATGATTGGCAAGCAATAGAAATAGAATTCAAAAAGATCTCAAGTTCTATTCCAATAGTACCAGAAAGTATTATTAATCAAACGATCAATGACGTTAGTATTGAAAAAAAAGATTGAATGAATACATTATTTGTTTTCTTTTAGTTCGAAACGTATGTGAAAATAATTCTGAGAACGACAACCGATACTTGTCCTCTACCACTAGCTATACTATACAAGGCAGACACATTTATATGCCATCAATTTGCTACATCTATTAATGGTCTCTGGCTCAGTCTTTTCATCTACCTATTTTTCGTTATAGTTGGCCTCTGTATATTTGGTCTTTGTATTTACAAACGATTATAATTGTTCCTTTTTTTCATTTTTAACTAACTAATTATTTTTGTTTGCATATCAAAAAACTAGAATGTGATCACAAGATTACACGTTGATTAATGAATTATGATTTACGTCTAATTAAAGGTAAATCTTCACCATGAAAATATTTTATACGATGTTTTGGTGATTGATCTGGACAATTAGTTTGTTTACGACATGGAATAAGATAATCAGGTAGATTTGTATGACGATAAGTTGCACGATGAATAGGATCATGTTTTTCTAAACAATTTTTATCTTGCGCACATTTAAGTGCATTATGACGTTCATGTGTAAGATACGGTTCCTTGGCTTTTCTTATACATAATTCAGAGTAACCACAAGGATGAGAATATTGTTTCTTATGCTTTGATGAGTGTTGTTGTAAACAATATATAGAATCTTTACAAGGTTTCAATGTAGGAAGAGCATTATCCGATAGTGGTGCTGGCTCAATTGCATTCGAATGACGACACAAAAATATGTTTGTTACACTATCTAACACACTCGGGCCATTCAATTGTGATGGTCGAATAACTTGCATCGGTCGCCCTGTTCCATTATTATTGAGAGCATTCAGATCGACATATGAAGGCGCAACAAGATACTTTTCAAGCAGATTAGATGTATCTTTTTTGAAATTCATGTCGACTGATGGATGTAATTCGGGTATTGATTCAAAATTAATTGTTAGATTTCGTACAGGAACATCTTGAGATCCAGCACTAAGATGAATAAATTCTAATTTCGATAGATCGAATTTAGATGTATTAAATTGACATTCAATCTTTTCATGATTATAAATACTATTTGGTCCAGCATGGGAAAGTGTTACTTGACCTGTCATATGACTGATTTTTAGACAAAAAGTGAAGTAATCATCAGTATTACAACCTCGATAGAATGCATTTGATTTAGCTTTAAATCGATTTGTAGTGACATTATTACCATGTTGAAATGGTAGACCATCATTCAAATACGAAAATGCTTCACGGTATTCTTCAGTCACTGTTGATGGTTTTTCTGCAATATAACAAACAACACATCGAAGATCGAATTGTTGTTCGCCTGGAATAAGTTTTTCATTGGCCACTGTTAACATCATATCCCCATCCATTGCTTGCCAATAAATATAAGTGAACTCAAGGCCACGTTGTGATTGAGGCTTGCCAAGATTATATAAAAAATACGCTTGAGAAATAGTAGTTGGTAATACGACATGTTCTTCAAATTCGGAAGCAGCAACTGTAATGACTATACCATGCGAGATATTTGGCTTGTTCATTCGATCTCTGATAGCTTCACAAAGTTGTTCAAATACATATTTCGGATATGGAAGCTCGAGAATCTGTTGTAATCCAGCGCCTTTTTTGATCTCATCACTTTCATAGATGCTAATCATAAGCGAATCTTTAAAAGCTCCTTTAGCTGATTGTTGAGCTTCAGGTGAAAGGGATTCAAAGACATTTTTTGATATGTAAACACGATCAATATAATCTAATGGAATTAGTTGTGGCAAATGTGCTTCGAATGTCTCATGAGAATCCACACTTGTCCATCGCTTAAGAATAGCTTCAATATTGACATTCATTGATTCGCGATCTGCACCTGTTAGAGCGACTAATTCTGAAGCCGCTGCATATTCATAACCATGAATAGAGCAATGCAGTTTTGAGCTATGAAAATGTTCTGTTCGTTTACCATCAGTTCCTGGATCTTTCGTCCATGGCCTATGTGAATAAGTGTATTTGCTATGAAATTTAGTTCCAGCTTGAATAGAAAAGTTGGCATCCGGATGAAACATAATTTCTTGCTTAAAAGTGATAACAATATCACCATAATAATGACCAAGATGCGGTCCGAGTATAGAAAATACATGTTGATCTGTTCCTAGAATTTGATCTACATCGTATTGGATTCCAGTGGGATTAGCATTTAATTTAATCGATGCTTGAGCAATTTTAACTGACCATTCATGAATAACCTGGATATCTCTTGGATTAAGAGGTGGCTGTAGTTTTTGCTCGATCCGCTGAATTTTATAGCCATAGTCTGAATCTAATGAAGTTTTTCCATCTGATTTTGCTTTTATAAATTCAGCTTCGACCAATATTTCAATCAGTTTACATACATTGTCTTTGACATTTGGCGTATTATGATGAAGGAATATTAGACGTACTCGACTATGTTGTTGAACAGCTCTGACCACATGTTCTGGTTTTGTTAATAAATCCATAAAACGACGACTCATAACATGTCCTAGTACAAGAATTGATTCAAAAATATCTTTTCGACATCGATGTACAGGTTGTAATGCTCGTATCCAATTACGTACTTCTGGAGAAATCGATGTTTTTTCCCAGTTCATTCTTTCTACGTAGTTATTCACCGTTTTAATTAGTTGACCTTGATTACGAGCGAAATTGATAGATGTATTAAGATTACTAGATGGAGCTACACTAAAATGATCATGGTTTTTGTTATGTCGATATATTTTGAAATGATTTTCATTAAGTCTGTCCCGACATTTGAAACCTGGTATTTTGCATAAGAAACGAATATCTCGAATATCATGATGAGTATAGGATTCTAAATGATCCTCTTGAGTAAGTTTTGAACATTTATTACCATCAGGACATAGTCGACGAGCAATATGAATAGATATTTCCAAATGATTTTCTTCTTTAGTTTTGCAATCACGACCGTATGGACAAATATGTGAATATTCAAGACAATGCTCTTCTATTTCGGTCGATACTATTGAATTTTTCGATTGAACAAATTCGATATACTTTGAACAGTTGTATGGTGTTAATGGACATGGCGGACGAAATGAATGTATTGTAGTATCAAAATGTGCTTTATTATGAATATTAGCACAACAATTATCATAAGGACAAACAGATTTGCAATGACGAAAAGATTTTAAATGTTCGTGATTTCGTTTTCGATATTTTGAGCATTTAGAACCATCTGAACAGTTAGGCAGATGGCGATAAGCTACTAAATGTTTTTGACTAATATTTGTACAACCACCGCCTTGTACACAAAATTCTGGATGATCAGAATCTAACAGATGTATTGGATCAATATCGTTACATTCACCACCGAATTTGCATTTAATATTATGTATAAAATTAAATGTATGAACATCATCATCCAACCGTTCACAAGAAGAAGTTGCATTTAAGAGTGGACACATGGGTGGATGTGAAAACTGAGCCGCATGTTCAGGCTTTCGATAATCACGACACTTACTACTATGCTGGCATGGTGGTAGATCTAAAATGCAAACATCACCTAGTGTTAACTGACCATCAGATGATTTATCAAGCACGCGATTTGGTCCGATAGCTGCATTGATACGTAAAATTGTGGGTGATGGTACCATTAAACCATCGAGTAATTCTTGAAATGGAAGGAAATTTCCTTGTGGATTAATTTTATTGCCTGTATTATGATCATCAACAATCGCAAAATAAATCGTATTAAAAAATCCTGCATATTGTACAATAACAGATTTAAAAATAGCAGCAATATGACCAGGTGGATTTTTAAAAGCACCACAACCAAGAGCCGATAAAACGAGACAATCATGTTTATGATGACGTGCAATTGCAAAGATGTTTTCAATCTTTTTTCTTGTTTGAACAGCAAATTTATTTTCTAATATTCTATTATTTTTTAATTTAGGATCTTTATAAGCAGCCATGGCAATAGCACAAACATTGTACAGTGGAGTTTTCATGTATGCATAGCCATTAGATTCTGTTTGTCGAAACACTGTAATACCCTTTGTGTAAATCGCTCCAAAATCATCCATCGGATATAAACTATCGTTTTTTGATATTTGCTTCTGTTCACATTTATCATTGCAATGCATTCGTTCTGATCGATCCTTATCGGCTATTTCTACATCGAGACTTTGATAATAATTTGATCGACGAAAAAGATTTTCTTCCTGTGCTCCATCACCTTTTCGATAACCACCTCCAGGATTAGCTTGATTGGCCATATTTAATAATAAAGGTCGACGTCCTTCTGAAACTAATTTCTGATATAGAGTAAGACAATCTTCGTTAACTACTTTGACAGATGTCGATGCATATGGTGTTTTGATATTAGTAACTGAAGTTTTCGTGCCATATGATAGTTTTGATTTATGATCATAGACGGTGGTGTGTAAAAGGTTACGTTTTAATATAACTTCTTCATGATTGACCATATAACGTTGTTTTCTTAGAATGCCTATTGTATTCAACATGACTGTCACTCGTAACAAATGTCGATGAAGATCATAACCTTTCGAACGTTGTTCTGTTAAATCTAGTTTTTGAAATTGTTCGATCCAATTCTGAGCATTCCATTGATAATGAAAGATTGGATGTTGATAATTATGAAATAGTGTCATAATATCTGGTTCGATCTTGAGCATATCTGTCTCATACCAATTTTCAGCACGAATATCCATAGTTTCTGGATCAATAACAATACTATATGGCTTAATTTCCATCACTGTATTACCTATGTTCACCACTCCTCTGTCTAAACAATTCTTATAACTCTCCTCATTATTGAGTTCCACGATAAGCTGATCGCTTACATGCTTCTGAGCAAGAACTCGATTGGTAAATAAGCTATGCTTAATAATATGATCGATACTAAAATCACGAGGTACATTAGAGACAAGAACTTGATAGGGAAGTTTTGTTTTCTTTGGCACACTTTGTCCATCAATTGTCAAGAAGTTTACTGATGTCCATGTTGTGGCAGATTTTGTTACTAAAACAACGGCGTTACCAGTATTTTGATTACACTGTACGTATAATGATGTTGTTGGAAGTTCTTTACCACCAATTTGAGCGACGACAGCAGATAAAAGTTTAGTATCATTGGTAAACAATGGTAAATCACTAAAAAAATTGCAATCTACACATACATAAACGTTGGCAATGGATTTTTCGATCTGAAACTGTGGTGAATTAGCTACTTTGGCTAGTTCATCGAGTGAATTTAAAGTAATACGAAAAATGTTAGGAAACTGATCAGAAATTGGCTCACACACGGGATTTGCTGATATTTTGAATGCTTGTTTAAAACGAGAGATAATTTGTTCCGAAGAAGGTATCTTCGATAAATTTCGATCGATTACTATATAAGAGTCAAGTTGGAGTTCATTTACGAACGATACATTTATGCGATGTTGTCGATCGAGAATCGTTGACTGAACACTATCAACAAGATATATTTTGTCGTCTTTATTCATCAATTGCATCACAGCTATACCAAGTTTTGAGTAGCATTTCACATTGCTTATTTTCATTCGACCAATGCTCTCGGCACGATTCTGAAGCATTTGTTCGACATCCTTCTCGGGAATATTCGATGGTATATCGATTACGTATACTAAAGTGTCGTCATCGTTGGAAGCCATATGACTTAAGTGTTACTTGCGTCAAAATAAAATTAATCTAAAACAACAGTTTTCTAATAGAGTGAGTGTGGGTCCCGAGTTGAATATAAGTAGTTATCAAACACAGATCTACATCTACACCCATATCCAAGGATTAAAAAGCGAATCCTGAATCGTACGTGATCCTAACAGGTTTTCTATATCCTCATAGGTCCTAGGATCCAGGATCTTCATTTTCCCCCTTGTCCACATGTTTTAGGTAGGCAACTCAGAATATTCAGGGCGTGTGTCCTTCCTGTTCTTCTTTATGGTAGTGAAACATGGTCTATTACTGCAACATATGAACGTAGAATCAACACCTTTTATATGAAATGCATTCGGACTATGATTGGTGTCAATTTAGGTGACAGAATCTCCAATGAAAAACTGTTGGAAATTACCGGTCAACCGCCGATTGATAATATATTACGCAGGAATAGATTAAGGTGGTTTGGCCATGCCAACAGAATGCTAAACAACAATGGAGAACCTTCGATAGTCAAGAAGATCATGTTTTCGTACTTCCCAAATGAAAAACGACCTCGAAATATCGGCATTAGGAAAAGATGGGAGGATAAAGTTATAAATGATATTGAAATATGTCAAATTAAAAATTGGAGAAAAGAAACGATGAACAGAGATCTTTGGCGAAAAATTATCAATAGACATACCACAGTTACACCGGTAAATTCCAATATTAAAGAGATCATATTTAGGTATAAACAAGGTGCAGTTAAAAGAAGAAATGAACAGGTGGCGGCTAATCATGGAGTGATCAAGCAAAAGGTGTTAGAAGTGCTAATTAGGAGTACTAACAATAAACACAAGTGCCCTGGTTGCGGAAAAATGTACAAGCCTCAAGGAATAACAAACCATGTGAAAGCATGCACCAATGCTAAAAGTTGGTGTGTGTTGAATAATATTAAATAATGTTATTAAACAACTTAACACGTTTGGTTCACAACTGCTGAGGCTTGAATCTTGGTAATGAATGATGGGTGTTGTTTAAACTGGTTACCAGAGGGCGACACTCGGAGATAGATCGTGGTTCAAGTATTAGTGGTGATCAATCAGAACATCAGTCAAAATTACATGAACATTAACTACTATTAACTTTTTCTGTTTTTGTTGTGTGTATTGTATTTGTTCTCACCCGACACCGGAAACGGTAATGGGTCTAACTAACTAACTAACTAGGTAGGCAACTAAATTCAATCATCTTATTGAAATCCTCTATGAAAAATGAAAAAAGTGAATTTAGAAATTTCCAAGTGTTATTAGCCATCTTGAGAGTGTGGGTGAAAGAGAACATATAAATACCCACACGTGTATCTACACTCGCACCCTCAAACGTCTCCACGTTAATCAACTTCACTTGACGATGTCGGCCATCGACAACGAGTAATATCTCCATCAACATCGGCCTCAGGCATACGAACAGCTATTGATTGACTACGAAGAATGTTAATAGGAGACATGATATAAGCGATAGGAGCATTGTTGTAGAGACTATTGTCGGATCTTGTTGTTAGTTTAATACGTCATGAAACAGATCCAAGTGCATTACTACTTGATGATAAAAGCCGCCAGGCACCGTCCTGCTAGGCAACGGAAAAATCGATACCTGCATGTACAAAGACAGTGTTAGAACGTTGTCCAACAGTGATTCCAAGTGGAAATGAGGTATCTGTGCATCGAGATCTAATGTTAGGAGCCACATAACTAGTTGCACCACTAGCACAATCAGCGATACAATCGAGTGGCTCCGTCGGAAGTGATGGATATGGACCAGTAGGGATCAACTGACTACCACTAATATGAACATTAGCACATGTTATCAGGGAATATGTCCACGAATAAGTTTGTGTGAAAGTGATAGCAATAGGTGTTCCTGTGGCAGGTTCGATCAAGAGACGCCATGTAATTATTTCACCGAGAAAATGATTCTGATGGACAATCCATATAAAACAGTACAGCAAGGAGTCATAGGAAGTGACCCAACATTGGCGTCAGCCAAACTGGAGTCCATTAGTCTATAGTTTACCTATCTTTTATATATGGGTAATTTCAAGAATAGAGACAGATACCGAGCTTGAAGCTGACCTTGATTCTTTAAATGTTCTTTTTCTGAACTGACTCTCTCGGTCGTCACTTAGTTAATATTAATTGATTAACTAATTAAATAGAAACTAATTAGAAATACTTTTCAAGTAAATGATAGAGAGGATTTAGAATTTTTAGGTGGACTTCGTCATTCTAGGCAGTAATGAATTAGTATTAATAAACAACTTCTGAATGCTCTTTTTAGTTTTCCGGATATATTTAGGGATGATTTTCGAGACTTTTCGGAGGCTATACGTATACGGAGGTTTTCGCTATACTTCTCTCGACATATCTGTAAATAATTTTTATAACTTTTTGAGGCCTGTTTATGGTTGAAGCTTACATTTAGTAGTCTTTGGTTTTAGTCTCGACTAAATCGGATAGTATAAGAGAGTTTTCTTGAATACTATGCAACTTTTTGCATACTTTCATCTGTGTTTTATCCGTTGCAGAAAAATTGATCATAGCTGATAGATTTAGTGTGGTAAAATCCTACTACATTTTCCATTAAGCTAGTTCTTGATTTTACTAAATAAATATCTTGTCGGAGACGTTTCAAAAAATAAGTCTTTAGTTGATGACAGACATAATCCAGATTCAATGAGTGAGAAAAATAACGCGTGCGAGAGAAAGGTGAAAGAATACTTTGCATATAATATAGTGGCTAAGAACGTCTATATGCCACTCAATGATTTACTGATTTAACTGTTCGAGTATTTCACTTTTCACATATGTAACGAGGTATTCGAGTATTCATCTGTTCAACTTTTTTGTTACCGTTCTACTCAACGGAGACTCTAAGTGTCCAAGTGTTGGATTATCTCACTTTTCGACTTTTCTATTGATCACATTTTCAAAGTTTTGGTGTGATTATTAGCATTTGAAACTAATATCATGGTCTGAAAAGTTTTAGTTATGGTTATTTATTATGATTATGAAATTAATTTTTTCGCCGTTACGAGATGTAGTCAAGAAGTTATTGTTTTCACACTAATTCTTGTACTAAATCCTAAACTTCGCAAGGTACTTAATGTAATGAAGTAGATTATTTCCTTTATACTGACGCTAAGGTATATGAAGATGAGACTGTTTTGTTCACCCTTAGTATCATGACTATTTGAAAACTCTACTGAATCGATAAGTATTCGAATTCATGTTCGATCTTTATATCTATCCACCGAAAGACAAAAAGGTAACACAACACTTACTACTTACTATTGGGTTATAAAATAGTTTCCTTTGCTTCGTACGACAGTAATAATAGTTTTTCTGAAAAAGAAAATGTAACAATGAGAGCAAAAAATCTTCCTTCTGATATTGAGAATATAAGAACGATGGTAGACAACTTTTTTCCGGGAAAGAGTCTGAGAATGAGAATAATTAAATTTTTTTCTGAAAAAAATATAACAACGAGAGTAAAAAATATTCCTTGCAATATTAAGAATATAAGAACGATGATAGACTAGTTTTTTCCGAGAAAAAGTCTGTGAGGATGAAAAGAAATAAATTTTTTTCCTGGAAGGATAATACAGAAATGAGTGCAAAAAGATCCTTCCAACAAGAAGAATATAATTATGATGATGGGCAAGTTTTTTCTGGGAAAAAGGTGTAACAACATAAATAAAAAACAATTTTTTCAGGAAGTACAATGTAAGAATAAGAATAAGTTGTGTTCGTAGAAAATGCCTGCATGTTTTATCTACTCTCTGCAACCAAAAAACACAAGAAATCCTTGCAGGATCTCTCTCAAATTCTCAAAGATATAGTACGGAGACACCAACAGGGTGTTATAAGGAAATACGACTCGTTTTTTAAATTGATTAGACTCTTCACGTCATACACATTTTGACATTGTCATTAAAAGCTGGATAGAAAACAGTTCAATTTGAAGCACAATTTCTTTGATTCATCGTGTTACGATAGGTAGGATGTTAATTCAGATTATTTCAACTTAAAAGAAGTTAAAGATTCGAAATTCATTGGTTCATTTTCCTATGTCACATGAGCCAGTTTTTTTTCGCGTATATGTTCGCTCTTTCTTATGAATCTACCATATTCAGGTAGATCTTGAAAAACTACACACGCTACGTTCAGATAGAGTTTGAAAAATTACAAGTAGTACGTCCATGTAGACCTTGAAATATTATCATGTTGAAGAAATGAGGACAAAAGGCAGATCTTGAGGGTGTGGGTGAGTGTGAGTGTGGGCGGGGTGTGGGTGGGTGAGTGTGGGTGTGGGTGGATGTGAGTTTGGGTGTGGGTGTGGGTGTGGGTGTGGGTGTGGGTGTGGGTGTGGGTGTGGGTGTAGGTGTTTATCATCTTAGAATAAACTGATACCCACACTCACAAAGAGTCACACGCACCCACACCCTCAAGTATTACCCGCCTTCCTCCTTTCAATGTGGATTTTTAGATCTAAAAAGTTATGAAACCAGAAAGAATTCAAAGATATCCATAATGTTTTATGAGAATCCTTCGGAGTCCACAGGAATTCAAAATGACTGGATTCTACCCTTTCCGCTTAACAAAATAACAGGAACGAATACAAAAAAAGTTTACTTTATTATCGAGTTATCGATCAAAACAAGCATGTGAAATTTCGGTAGTACTTACTTTTATGTATTGTATCATTTTACAATATTTTTCTCAACAACACTGACACGAAATTTTTTTTATGAAACAATCGCATATATATATATGTGCAGCTTCGTTGATCTGAAGCACAAATCAAAATGCATACAAAGTAAAATTGTTTTTTTCCAATATAAAACAGAGACTTTGTGCGTGTAGGTGTTCTTTTTCATTCGTTACGACAGCATATGCATTGTCGAAATATAAAAGGCATTTCACGAACAAGAGTTTATTCTATTTTTTCGTTAATCGACTTGCAAATCGAATATCTAGAATACAATATCTTACTGAATCTTTTGTTTTCAGTATTTGTTTGCGAATTAATACAATGTCATTGATAAAAAGAAAAAACTATTTCAAAATAATCACTAATTAAAGGATGTGAATGTGAGTGAGGGTGTGGACGGGTTGATGTGTATATGATGGACACAATACTCATATTCACACCCACTCTCAAGATAATACACTATAGTGTATTACGAAATCGTAATAATAGAAAATTTTCATATACATGCATGCACTGTCTTCGTTATATTCTACCAAAATAAGAATTGAAACTCTGCTGAAAAACACTGAAGTGTTTTGTTTTTTCGTTAGCTTTCATTCCTGTCGAATTGCTATTGTTTATTTGGTCGCTGTTATAAAATAGTTTTTCTTTGATCACCCAGAGAATAAAAGCATAAAAATTTGATGCATATGGGTGTCTATTAAAGAAATAGGGATTCATTTACACCCATACACACTATTCTGAGGCTGTGGACGTGAGTAGGCATGTATCAAACTCTAAACAAAAACTCAAACTGTTTGAAAGTTTGAGTGTAGCTTATGGTGACGTTCGATAAAAAGACTAAAGAAAAAATCTTGAGAATGTGAGTATTCTATCTATTACACACCCACATCTCAAGTACAAGAGTGAAGGTAGAA
This sequence comes from Adineta steineri, assembly GCA_905250115.1. NCBI lineage: Eukaryota > Metazoa > Rotifera > Eurotatoria > Adinetida > Adinetidae > Adineta > Adineta steineri. The sequence continues at coordinate 26,337 of CAJNOI010000092.1, forward strand.
GATAACAAGAGAAAAGATTTTTTCCTTTTTAAATTGAGAATAGTTTCCAACATAGACTTTTAGATAAGACACTTAGTATATATTAACACTCATGTATACTGGTCTTCAATGCGTTGGATATTATAATTTTATTCTAGATAAGGATCGTTATCAAGCATTAATATTTTTGTTACATATACTACAAATAATCTATTCAGATATATTAACACTGAAAATAAGAAGTAAGTTTTTGTTCGAAGGTAGACCATAATCCATATTCCATCCATTTGAGTTTGGCAAGTTTGATCTAATGAGTTTCGTTTGCACTCAGCATTAAAACTGATTGAATAGTTTATTTTTAATCGCGTTCGGTATCTAATTACCGTATTGTTTTCCTATACTCGCTCTTCGATTATGATGAATACAAATAGAAATATCCTTCAATGCTATTAGGTTCGATTGAAAGGAGATACTATCTATAATTGTTTAGGAACTATCCAGCGATGTCGTAATATCAATATACTGGTTACCTGTCACAGCACTCGCCGTGATATCTATTGAGTCACATCTGTGTGGTCGGGATTCTTGAGTCATATACATATGAGTATATAAGCGCTTTGCTTTTTCTCCTGCTTGGAATAAAGTCTTCACAATACCCATTGCGATTAGTCCGAATGGCTAAGTGTATCTATCTTGAGGATGTGAATATGAGTTGTTGTTGAATGAGAAGAATACCCACACCCACTCAAAATTATTGTTTTCACGTCTCTATGTCAGTGCTGGACTTGATTTACCGTTATTTTCTAAAGATATTTTATCCGTAGTTTAGTTTTAAAAAAAACTTTTCAGTCTCATGCTCAATCATCTTATTCTTTCTAGCCATTAACAGTCGTGTGTAATGATGTTGGTCAGCAACTATAGTTTTTCGACTTCCACCATCTATTTTTGAACTAATGAAAATTTAATCGCTATGTTAAATTTATTCATCACATGTGACTTTTTTAAAAATAGCTGATTTTCGTCTTTTCGTATACTTAGAAATGATGTCATTCGATTTTAAACGCAGCTGATTATAAAGATAAATCGCAAGAGAAAAACATTGCGATAATTTTTTTTTCATACACGTGTAGAACGAAAGAAAATGAATACCATATGAGTCAACTATTTACTATTTATTCTTAACCGACAGAATCATTTATTTCTTTTTAGTTTGAAGTGACATCAGAAGTCGGAAGAAAAAAACGATGGCTGATCAAGATACGAAAAAATTATTCGAACGTTTATCAAAAACAGTGATACCAACACATTATGATTTAACTATTCAACCATTTATTGATACATTTAAATTTAATGGAGAAGTAATTATTCATATACAGGTTAAAGAACCAACTGATAGTATAATATTATATGCAGCTGAATTACAAATTGATAATGCAAAAATAATATCAAATTCAAAAGGTAATGTTATAATGATATTACAATTGAAAAATATTATTTTCCAGATGAATTAAATGGTACAATTGAAATTGATGAAGAAAATGAACGTTTAAAAATTACTTTCAATAAAAAACTTGAAGTAAATTATATTTAATTATATAAATGAAATTATTATTTTTTTTTTTAGAAAAACGATTATCAATTATCAATGAAATTTATTGGTGATATTAATAATCGTATGGTAGGTTTCTATCGAAATCAATATACGACATCTGATGGAAATATTCGTTATGGAGCTAGTACACAATTTGAAGTAATTAAAGTTTTTTGAAATAAAACGTTCGTTTATCTTATATTTAAAACTTACAGCCAGCCGATTGTCGACGTGCATTTCCATGTTGGGATGAACCGAATTTTAAAGCAACATTTGATATTACATTAATTACACCGAAAAACCTTCAAGCAATTTCAAATATGGTTAGTATAATTTAATTAATTTATACAAACATCATAAGAAAAAGATTTTTTTTCTTCTAGCCAATTAAATCCGAAAGTGAATCTGTTGATAATAAAGAATGGAAAGTAACAAAATTTGATCGTACACCAATTATGAGTACATATCTTGTTGCTTATGTTATTGGTGAATATGATTATGTTGAAACAAAAGATTCAAATGGTATTAGTATGCGAGTTTATACACAAGTTGGTAAAAAAGAACATGGTACTTTTGCTTTGGATTTGGCTTCAAAAGTTTTACCTTTCTATGCTGAATATTTCAAAATTAAATATCCAATTGCTAAAGCTGATCAAATTGCTATACCAGATTTTGCTTCGAGGTTAGAAATAATTTCAAAATTTAATAGAAAAATGATGTTATTTTTTTTATTTTTAGAGCTATGGAAAATTGGGGTGTAAGTGAATATTGAATTTGTAATTAATGATGATATTTTTTGTTATATTATTTAGTTAATTACATATCGTGAAATAGCTCTTTTAATTGATCCAAAATCTTCATCTCTGACTGTACGACAACGTAATGCAATGACTATTTCACATGAACTAGCACATCAATGGTTTGGAAATTTAGTAACTATGGATTGGTGGACTGATTTATGTAAGAGAAATGACAAAAATACTTTTTTATTTCTATCAATTTTATTTTCAGGGCTTAATGAAGGATTTGCTAGATGGATTCAATATCTAGCTGTTGATAAATTTTATCCTGAATGGGATGTTTGGACACAATATGTTGCGGATGTATTTTCACAATTTCTTGTACTAGATGCTTTAAAATCATCACATCCTATTGAAGTACCTATTGGTAAATTTAGTAGAATCATATATATATTGTCACATGTCAAATCTTATATTTTTATAGGTCATCCATCTGAAATTGACGGAATTTTTGATACTATATCATATGCCAAAGGTTCTTCGGTAATTCGTATGCTACATGATTATATTGGTGATGATGCCTTTCGAAAAGGCCTTCATAATTATTTAAAAGACTATAGTTATAAAAATACAGTTACTCTTAATCTATGGTCACATTTAGCTAAAGCATCTGGTAAACCATTAATTGAAGTTATGTCATCATGGACATTGCAAATGGTAAAGAGATTTTGTTTCTATCGAGATTAAATAAAATTATTCAATCATCTAGGGTTATCCACTTGTAACTGTATCTGAAGAACAACAATCGAATAAAACTCGTATAATTAAATTAACACAACAACGTTTTATTGCTGATGGTAGTAATGATGATGAAAATCTTCAATGGACAATTCCTATAACTATTTCTACAAAGTCTAATCCAAAATCTATTGCAAAAGAAATTTTAATGGATAAACCTGAAATAACAATAACATTAGAAAATATTTCAGAAGATGATTGGATTAAATTAAATTATAATTCAATCGGTCTTTATCGCGTTAAATATGAACCAAAAACATTAGCACGTCTTAATGAACCAATTGCTAATAAAATACTTAGTCCACAAGATCGTCTTATGATACAAGATGATGTTGCTGCTTTATGTAATGCTGGTCATCAATCATTTGTTGATTATCTTAAATTATTATTATCTTATAAAGATGAAGATAATTTTACTGTTTGGAAATCAATTGCATCGACTATTGGTAATTTATCATCTTTACTTGAATATACTGATTATTTTGATCAATTCAAAAAATATCGTTTGAATCTTTGTTCATCTATACAAAATAGAATTGGTTGGGATGCAACAACTAATGAAAATCCACTTGTGGCTATGTTACGTCCAATCATTTTAACCCTTATGGGTAAATCAGGTGATCAGGCAATTATTGATGAAGCAAAAAACCGCTTTCAACAACATATTAATGGAAATTTAATTGATCCAAATATTCGTCCAGCTGTTTATGTTGTTGTTTCACATTATGGAGATGAAAATACTCAAGAAGAACTTCAAAAATTATATAAAGTAGCTGATATGAATGAAGAGAAAGTTCGTTTACTTACTGCAATGGGACAATCATTGAATCCGGCTAGTATTGAAAAGACTTTACAATTTGTATTTGAAGGCGTATGCTTAATTCATTTCATACTTAGAGTTATTCGTGTCTAATATATTTATAGGATAATGTTCGAATGCAAGATGCATATATAGGTTTTGCTGGTTGTGCATCATCTCGAGTTGGTCGAGATATAGTTTGGAAATTTTTACAAAAGAATTGGACAAAACTTGTGGAACGTTTTGGAGAAAGTAGTGTCTTTCTTATTTATTTTGTTGAAGTAAATATAAACCTTATTCATTTCTTTCATGAAGTTGATCATGCTCTGTTCTATTTAGTCTTGTTTATCGAATTTTGCTGATGAAAAACTACTATCTGAAATTGAATCATTTTTTCATTCAGCTAATACATCAACTGTAACACTTGCAGTAAAACAAGTTATTGAAACTATACAAATGCGATCGAACGTACTGAAACGAGATTCGAAAGCAATTGAAGAATATTTATCACAACAATAATTGAAATATTTCAAAGAAAAATGAACGATACTATCTTTTTATCAACTTTAATTTTGTTTAAAAAACATTATAATCTAGATAGATATGATCAATAAACGATAAAAATCATTCTTGTTTAGGCAGTATTTAGTTAAAAGTTATATAACATTGTAGATGTTCATAGCTAGAGTACGGCGGTTCCGGTCCGGTTTTCGGTTCCATTTTTATGGAACCGGCGCACCCTAATTAGTTGTTCAATCTCAAGCATGATTTAAAAATCAACTGTACTAGTGAATAAAAGTTAAATATTTACTTATTTTTAGTTTCATCTCGATGACGAACTATTTAATAGAAAGTCCTATTTGAAAATGATCACTACTAGTTAATAACTATTTTTAACTGCATGAATAATACTAGGTTAGTTTATCATCCAAACTCATTTCCTTCGAGTAGACGATGGCAGATTGAAAAATATTGAATACATTGAATGTAAATGGTATTTTGTTTTAAAGAAAGCAAAATTTTCTAGAATTCTTATGATGTAATTCAAATAATGAATGTCACAAATGAATCGACGTCTGTAACGTGAAAATATGAGAACAATAATCAAAAACGAAGTTTAAAAATGTTTGCCATAGATAAAAAACAACCATTATAACGAACCAACCCTGAAAATACATATTTCAAATGTTTTAATAAACACGACATAAAATTTTGAATTTATGTGAAATTCGTTTATATTCGTATGCATTTTCTTCTAGTAATGAAAACAATACTATAGCTACTGTTAATATTTATCAAATCTTGAAAAGGTAAACACTTCTTTGTGATATTTATAATTTTGAATTCGATTTAATCCAAACGAATTCGATACTGAGAAATTTCAATTAGCTTTACTATTTACTACCGGTATAAGTCCTACACCCTCACCCACCCTTTGTCTGTTCTATTGTTTTGATTGCATTTAATATTATTAAAGACGTAAAATGATATTTTTTTTATTTAAATTGAGATCTTATTCTGAAATAATATAGTTAAGAATCAAAAAAATAGGTGTATTATAATCAATTTCAAGTTCAATCACGTTCGTAATTGTATGGATCGTTAATTGAGAAATTAAAGAAATGAACCGGCTTCTTTTGTAATGATACCTTCGATTCCAGTTTTAGCGGCACTTTCGATTTCACTAAGAAAGCCACCACCACTAGTATTTCCGCTGTTACTACCTGATTGCGCGAGACTTTCGACTTCACTAAGTAAGCCACTACCACTAGTATTTCCACTACCACCAGCTGATTGCGCGAGACTTTCGACTTCGCTGAGTAAACCACCAGCTCCAGATTGTTGTCCAGTAGCTTAATTTATTTTCGAAACAAAAAACATTAGCCAATCATGCTATATAAGCTAAAAATTAATCTTACCAGAGCCAGATGAGCCACTGCTGAGTGCTTTACTACCCAAACTTTCAATTTCTGATAGAAAACCTATTTGTGAAGAGCATATGTAGAAATTATATTGTTAATAACAGAGAGTTAACAATAAGAACTGAAATGTATTCTTTCTCATGAAACTTTTTATCTTGCGAAACTTTATGAAACTGATGTTGCCGTCAATATAATAAATTATTGGTCATATTTCAGATAGATTGCATATAAAGATCATTCTTAAAACATTTAACTGGTAATATTAGATCTAAACTTACTCATGTTTTAATGCTGTTGATCGAAGACGAAGTATGAAGAAAAATTTTAAAAGTGATGCAGTTTTGTTTCAATATTTCCTTTTTAAAGCAGCGGAAAATTGTTTTTTTTTAATAGTAATAACAAATTCTTTTTTCACGACGCCCGATTCCTATTTTTCTCTCTTTACATTCTTCGTAACCAACAACATCTGAAAGAATAAAAACAGAAAATTGGCGTTCAAACTATGCTTTTCTACAATGTTATTCGAGCATTGTCTCTCTGTCGTATTTTTCTTTTCTTTTATGTATTCGTCGTTATAAATGTTTGTTAAGTGAAGAGAGATGGGCGACAATAAAATGGTTGCTTTCCTTTATTTTTTCAACCTTTTTTTCATAAAAGTGCATTTATATATAGTTTTAACGGACAAAACAAAACGAGACAAATCAAGGTTGTTCGAGAATAACTATAGCAGACATAAGGTGATTTATAAATCATAAGAAAAGAAAGAAAACAAAATACAAAAACGAGAAAAATACGAGTATGGTGAATGTAAATGTAGAATAGGATGATATGAAAAATATCACAACAAAGAAACAGATCAACAGTAACACATGCAAAAATTTAAAAAGAAGTGAGACTCGTTTTAACGCGCTTAACAACTTATGAATAAAGTTCTTATTTTTCTCTCATATTTAGTTAATTTTGTTTCTATTACATTTTGCTTTTGAAATATTTGTTAGACTTGCGTTTTTTATATCAAATCTTCGATTGATATTTCGATGTATTATTTCTTTACGGTAGTAATGTCTACAGTGTTTCAAAGTACAAGTATAATTGTGAGTTTTTCTTCGGATAATTTATTGTGTTATGCATCTGTTGACTGTTGTTGAGATGAATCATTTTCTGGTGAATAAATACATGTTGATGATTTCATCGCGTTTTAAAAAAGTTTTAATGTTAATCATACCATAAAATTTGTTTAACCTCTTTCTTTAATGATTCAATAAATATTTTATCAGATTAATTATTAATAAATTTCGATATGAATAAAATAATTGAAAACATTTTTATTTTTAACTAAATCAAATAAATATTAGTATAACAGTAAAAAGTCTATTATATTCATTATCAATGTCTATACTACACAACAACATTCATTTTATTAGTATTCTTAAATTTAAGGACTTATTCATGTTTATCATAGTTCTTCATACAGAAAAATGAATCAAGATAAACATTGGTCAAAGAAAGATAATGAAAAATAAATGAAAGAATTCTTTGATCGTTTTCGATACCAAAATATAATAAATATATTCCATCATGGTGACTCTGTTAGATTATATATAAAAAATGAATCAAGAATTCACTCGATTACATAACGAACTTCATCTTAATATACAACATAGTACCGAGTTAAATAAAATTATTCAAAAGATAAGACATCTATTTTCTGTTAATAAAGAAATACATATAACATAATAAGATGGTTATGCCTATATCTGCGTGTAGATAGCCGTTACTTGTAGACATATGTGTACATAAACTCTTCTTTTTTCTCCTATTTTTTGTTGTCTCTTTGATATTAATTCATTATTCTATTTCAATCAGTTTTTTCTTAATATCAAATTTTTTTATAATAGTTGTAAAATACTCGATCGAATTATGCGAGAACTTTTCTATTGATACTCATATTAGAAACGAGGTAAAAAATCGATTTTAATGGACTTTTACTTATTAACTATTAAAATGTATACATGAACGATAAACTTTAACCATCTTAAGAGATTTGGGTCAGCATGTTAGTTGATCATGATACTCTCGTATCTATAATTACAGCTCATCACCAAGATGGCTTATCATTATCAAGGTAGTACCATCTATAATTTGTGACGCACACGCATTATATATAGTCTGTTGCCGAAAAGGTTTTCCCTTGTTAACTAATTGCTTGTTTCCAATAATATCTTATTATTTTAACACATCAATAGAAGTTTATATGAGATGAAAGAATTAACACTAATTGTGTGATGCCATTTTGATCTTTGCACTCGATAATGAATAATAACACATTTTTAATCGACCTCATTTGTCCTTAATTAATCTAGTAGAATAAGTTTTCATTCTTTTCATGTACAGGAAGGATGTAACAAAGCAATGTAGAAAAAAGTAGAAATACAGAGATCCTCTGACGTCAATGCAAGATATGAAAAAAAACGTTTCAATTTAGTGAGCACAATTTGAGAATAAAATCGTCCACATCACACAACGTGTATTTGAAAGAGTGCAATTGAATCGATGTCTGTATTAACTGAAGAAATGTTGGCTACCATACAAGCCATTCAGAATGCTCAGCTTGCTCTTGTTCGAATAACCACACCAATTTTGCTTATTTTTGGCAATATTGGCGAGATTCTAAACATTAGCATTTTTGTTCAACGTATCTTTCGAACTAATTCTTGTGCTATATATTTTCTTGCTGCTTCATGCACACAATTGTTCTTTATCAACTGCTTTATCCTTCTCAATGGTCTTTCTCTCGGTAAGTCTGAAAACATTTGATCTATTATATATAGTTATTATGATTATGTAGGCTATAATATCGATCCAGCGCAAATATCGCTAGTCTTTTGCAAAATCAAGTTCTATTTTACATACATTGCGGCTATTCTACCACCAAGTTTTATGGTTTTAGCTTGTATCGATCGATTATTGTTGAGCTCACGAAATGCAACAGCACGTTCATGGAGTCAACCACGCTTTGCCTATCGATCGATAGGTTGTGTATCTCTATTCTGGATACTCTTTTCCATTCATAGTTTATTTGGCTCCACTATTTTTTCAAGATTAGGCTATACACAGTGTTACATTCAGCCAGGTTCCTATACACTCTTTGTAGCTTTATATTCAATCATCATCAATTATCTTTTACCACCAACACTAATGGCTATCTTTGGTTTACTAACCATTGCTAATATTCGACAAACACAAAGACGGATTCATCCAATGACAAGAGCTGGATATTTACATCGAAAAGATCGACACCTCTTGCGCATGTTACTTTTTCAAGTACTAGTCAATATTATATGTGCGATACCAGGAGGAGGTTATCAGGTATGAGTTGCTTCAATTTTGCCATATTAGAAAGAAACATAACGATTTGTCATTTTAGTTGTATAATGTAGTATCAACCAATTGGCAAAAGAGTGCTGTTCAAAACACTTGGGAATTGTTTTTCTACGCATTGGCATTAACTCTGTTCTACATTCCGAACTGTATTGGCTTCTACATTTATACTCTAACAGCGAGTATATTTAGGCAGGAACTCAAGCGTATAATAATACAATGCTATCGTCATTTCTTTCCTCAGAAACAAACACGAACAGCAGCAGTGATGACCACTGGCATATAAACACAAAATGGAATTTATCTTATATATTATTTTATTCAAGCTGCTCTTTTTCTGTCAATATATTGTATCTTTTTGTTGTCTGTATGCTTCATCTAACTAAATATACTTATCTTAACGTATTCTATCTGAAAATGAAACATTCTATTGTCAAAAAAAAATATATATTTATTTTTCAAAACATTCTTCATGTGATTCTCTGTCAAACTGATTTGCTTGCTAAACGTCGAAAAAAAAGTCGAAATTGAAAAAAGTCGAAATTGAAAAAAGTCGAAAAGCAAAATGTCGAAAATACTTAGATGTCGTCATTGACCAGTATCGATGTTTGTTCTAATCATTTTTCTCGTATTTTCTTTTGGCTTCTTCTAAAATCGTTATGTCAACTAGTCAGAGTCTGAGTGTGGGTTAAGAGACGATTAACACCCACACTCAAACCCACACCCACACCCTGTCATATATGATTCGATGCATACTCATTCATCTTTTTTCCACATGATCATTAATGTTCCCGTTATATGCCACAAGTATTTATTATTTTCTTATTACTTATTACCAGTAACAAGTAATAGAAAATAAAAGTAACGTAGCATCTTTACTTCTTGTATAGATTTGAAAAAAACATTAAGAAGAATTCGTTTTCTTCTATTGCAGGTAAAAATATTCTACGCAACCTTATATATTGGATTTTTCTCTTTCCTCCGTTCTCTTGTTTTTCTTCCTTGTTTTTCTTTCACCCCTTTTATTAACCATTTTACCCACGTCATGAGTCATGACACATTATATATACTCGTAAAAAGTATCAAAATTTGTCATTTGTTGATTACTTTCACACTTTTATATCTTTAAATTTACCTTCAATAAATTCATTCTTTTTTTTTCTTTTATATATATGCAAGCATCTTAAAATAGATTAATCATTACTCATACTCGACTAATATATGCCGTCCATTATTGTGCCTCTGGTATTTGTATTTTTAACTAATTTTCTCATTCAACCATCGGTATGCGTTTTGCCTCCTGATTTACCAAATGTTGAGCTTGATGATATTACATCACTACAATATGAATTTCCATCAATGATTGGCAAAATGAAAATGATTGGTAGGTTTTAAAAACTGATTATATAAAATTCATTTGAGTTGTTTTTTTCGCTAGTAAATCAACTTCATTGCCCAAAAGGATGGGAACATTTTGGTGGTTCATGTTATTATTTATCTAAAATAAAATCAATATCAACTCAAGCTAATCACACATGTAATATTTTAGATTCAAATCTAATGCAAATACGTAATACAGTTGAATTACTTTATGCATCTTATATTTTAACTAAAAATAATTTATCTGCATTAATGATTCATATCGACCCAAATTTATTGAACGGTAACCAAATATTTTTTTTTCAATTTCGTTTTGTTTTCTAAGAAAAAAAAATCATTTTAGGAATTTTAATAGATGATCAAGATCAATGGCAACGTATGAAAGACAAATTTCGTGAATTATTTATTCGTGATTATAAATTAAAAGAAAAATTTATTGATGAATTGAATGCAGCTGGTTTGCGTATATCAAAACGTTCAAAAAAAATAAAACAAACTGTTACAAATTCAGATACTTATAATGATCATAATGATGCATATGAATATGATAATCTGAATTTAGAAGATGGAAAACAAATGAATAATATCCAAGGAATATGCGATCGATTAGAATGGAATTTTATAAATAATGATTCTACAATTTATATATTAAAAACTTCTTTAATATCAAATAAAATGATTTGTTCATTAAATAATCTTGAATCTAATATTGAATATAAACATATTTGTGAAAATGGTTTGTAATTTTTTTGATTATGAAATGACTAATTTCTTTTCTATCTAATCATTCTATAGTACTCAATTTCTGCTATGAAAATAACAAATGTGGCAAATATGGTCGCTGTATAAATACATTATCAGATTTTAAATGTTCTTGTTCATTTTTATACGATGGTCTTCTTTGTGAAAGAAGTAAGATTTACTTTTTTGCAAAAGAAAATATATCAATATTTCTTAGTCTCAAGCCAAGGTAGACAGATCATTATTGGTCTTATTGTTATTTTTGTACTTTATGGATTATCAAGACAACCAATTCGACGGGGACTCGTATTCATTGTTAGGGCATGTATTAAGTAAGTTTATCAAATTAATGAATAATAATTATGATTTATCTGTTTTTATCATAGTTTTTGTAGATGCTGTTTTAAAATACATCAACATAAAAAACGAAATAAAGAAAATAACACTGAAAATCATGAAGAGGAGCAAGAACTATATAATATGAATCAATCTCGTCAAATTGTTTCTGTAGAAAAAAGACGATTAACGTAAGTTATTGTATTATAGTATAACCTCTCTGTAGTGGCCACTTTTGGAAGGATTTCGATTTTTTGTTAGGAGATTATCGTTACAATTACTACAGTGTATCGCTTCGTGGGTAGACAAATAAATATGTTCAATTCTTTCTTTTAGTTTATCAGAAACATCTCCTCGAAAGAAACGTTCTCTTGCTCGATTTATTTGGGTTGGCGGATTAAGTTTATTCTTTTTAACATTATTGCTTTGTCTAACAGCAACAACACAATTAACATTATTTAAACATGATGCAGTTAATGATACAGTTAAATTAGAAACAAAATGTAAAATTCTATCAAATGATAAAATGACAACTTACGCATTTGCTCCATTAGCACTTGCTTTAATACTCATTTTTTCTTGGACAAATAAACGAGAAAACCAATGTTTACATTTACGTAATGATCGACTAGCTAAAATATTTTTTAATGTTTTATAGAGTTTTTTCATAGGTTTAATATCACCAATTGAGCCATTCCGGATAGAAAATCGTTTTACGACAGCAACAGTTTTTGGACTTCTTGCATTTGAATTATTACAAAAATTTGAAGGATTGTTATTTAATGGAATGAATCTATTAAATGATGGTATACTGACTGCATTGTTTGAAATAGTAACTATTGTTCTTATTGGGTAAAAAATATTTTAGAAATGAGGAAAAACCAAGTAGTGTTATTTGCTTTAGATTGCGATATTATCCCATACTTGCTTCATTACAATTACGTAATATTATTGGACGATTTTTAATCTGTTTATATATATTAGGTAATATTATCTATACAATCATACGAGAAGGAGCATGTATGAGTTCTTTACCTATGTCAAAATTTGATTCAATTTCAAAAGAAACTAAACTTCCAACAGTATGTTAAAGAATTACTTGATATTGATAAATAAATTTCTAATTAAATCTTCTTTAGGAACTTAATACAAAATTCTTTATTATTTTTGGTTTAATAAAAAATATTCCATATTTTATTTTACTTTCATATATTACTGCTGAATTATTTATACGTTTTGCATATGATTCCATATATATTCCAATTAAGAAAAACCAAAGTATATGGTCATCATCTATTACACAATCTGATGAATATTCATTTGCAAAATATTATGTAACAAAATTACTTCGAAGAAATCCTTCTTTTAATCAACAAGTCTATTCAAAAGATGAATCATATATTAAAAAATTTCTTCATTCAATGTATCATTGGAATAACGATTTTCATTTTACAACAATAGCTATATGTACATATACAGTAGCTAGTATTTTTCTTTATTATTTATCATATACAATTATTCTTCGATATATATCATTTGTAAACTATTATACTGGAACAATATTTAATATTAGTAAGACATTTTATCTTTATTCATTGGAATTTATACTCATAAGTGCAGTTATTACGATTGGGATAATCTCACTTCAATTGTTTAGTGGAATAAAGAATTATAAAAAACATAAGTTACAATTATTTAAAGGTATATATGTAGATATTCCACCAGCAGTTAATTTAAAACCAAATACAATCCTATTAAAATCACTTTCTTATTTTGGTTTTCTTGTTGGACATATGGCATGTGGTTTTATAATATTTTTTCATTTAATTATTTTCATATTTTATGCAATTCATATAATATCTTTACATATGCCTTATATTGAATTATTACTTAATGTAATTGTACCTGTAGTTATTCTTTATCTATTAATAATGGTTGGTAGATCCACCGTTGGAAAATTTGTTTTTATTCAAAATATGAAAGAAGAAAAAGTTTATGAAAATTTTCTTTATTTTTATTTTATTATTGGTAAGATTTATTTTGATTTAAATAAATTATAATATATAAAAAAAGGAATTGTGTTTTTATTAAGATTGTTTTCTTGGTTTTGTTTCATGTATTATTCGTTTAATTAAAGCCATTTTTCTTAATATAATTTATATGTCAAGACTTGATTGTAGTTTACATGGAAGATCAACAGAAAAACTCGGTAGAATATTTGATTTTATATGAAAAATAAATAATTTAAATTCTTTAATTCAGATCTTGGCTTTACTATATATATCTCATATTTACATATGGAAGTTGCTCATACAAATCCAGTGATGCTCGGTGAGTTTTGATAATCCCAAAAAATTTCATTTTTTTTTCTTAGCTTTTTGTTCTTTATTGTACGATGATATTGTTCAACGACGTCCAAAATTTGATGATAACGATGAATCATTATCGAGAAAAACAATAGTACATTCACAAAAAGCACGTGGATTTCACGAAATTAGAAGATATAGACAATCTCGTTTTCGCTGGTTTCTTGCATATACTCTAATACATAATCCCTATTTATTTGGTCTGAGACACCAAAGAGAAATAAGGTATATTTATTTTAGAAACATTTCTTTCAGAATTACAGAACATTATTTATCTTTATCATTAAGTGTTAATGCCCAACAAGACAATACATATCTTTCTACTGATGATAATTCGCAACGATTATTAAATAACTTACCTTCTCTATCCACATTTAATGTATCAGAAATTTAAATCTTATTGTTATGTAATATTTTAGCCACGAAAAAATTTTTTTTTCTAACAATTAAATAAAGACAACATCATTTTTCGATTCTGATCTCATTCGTGTAAAATGTTCTCACATCCTGAGGGTATATGTGTGAGTGAGAATGTTTGCCTTTTCTTTTTCACACCCACATCTACACCCTCAAATCATTTTTTAATTCAATTTTTATTAACAAATTTTTTTCAAATCAGACAAAAATCTTTTCAACATTTGTTTTGTTCAAAAGAATTCAGAATTACAATAGCATATTTATTTTTCTTTCGTAAAAGATATTTTTGCACATAAAATACAAAATGATATTTATTTGTACAAAAAAATTTCTTTTATTTTCAAAAAGAAATTATTTATTCTATTGAATTAGTTTTTATTCGCATCAATCTTTAAAATATTTGTTTTATCATTTATCTTAAAAGAATATATGTCAGTAGCATTTTATTATTGTCAAACATTGACATCCTCAAGATGGAATATCAATCGAAAATGTGTTCACTTTCAAAACTTGTCTTAACTTCCAGGTTGATGAAAATTCTTAAGCTCTTTTGGGTGTGGGTGTGGATGAAGAAACCAACAAGGCCCACTTTACCTTCTTGATGGGTGATATACCAATCTCTCATCCATTCAACTGCATTGTTATGTTTATTATCATCTCTCTCGTTCTCCACATAGTTATTGTGTGTTACTCTTTTTTATTCATTTTTCATATTATTTCAAAAACTGAATTTATAAACTTGTGATGTTTTGTAGCTATTGCGATATAAATAAAAATTTTGTATGTCTCATTTTGAATTTTTATTTTATCGATTAAATTTTTCTAACTGTTTTCTACAAGAATTACATGTGATGTTTCGGGTATCACTGTTGATGTCGACGTGGGTGTCGAGCTGAATGATGCACACCCGACAACTAACTATTTTATCAAAAACTACAAAAATCTTCTCCTCTATCATCATCAGCCGTCAGCATAGTAAGATAATTACATTTCATACACGTGAAACAGTGATCATACTGAGATATGTTGCGAATCTTTCAAAGAAATATATTGATGAATGTGTATATAATAAATGAAACATATCAGACTAAAATAAAACAATATTCGATATTAAATAAACTCTAAAGAAAAAAAATTCTCAATCATCTCAAAACTTATTTATTACATGCAGACAAAGGTGTTTTCAAATATTATTTTTGTTAGAATGATTATCTGATCAATTGATACTCAGTATTATATCTATATTTTCTTATGGATCAATTCTTTGATATAAGAAGAAATGACGCCTGCCTTCAGTATGTATCCTTCTTCTCTTATATGATTGTGCTGGTTTACTTCGATGATAGATATTTGAGGAATTGATAATTTGAAGGAAGGAAATCGATCTTAGCACAAGAAAAAAAGAATAATAAAAACGATGACAGATTCTAATCTCGAAATGCAGAAAAACGGAGATTGACTAAGATTTCTTACTTGTCAGTGTTATATATACTTTTTATATTATATATCAAATCAAAATAATATTTCAATAAATTTATTTTTATTTGATTTGATTTCATATTCATTATATACTGCTAATAATAGAATACGACGAAGATAAAATGAAAATATTTAGTAGTGATTATATATCCTTCACTTGACTATCGTTGTTGTTTCTTTCTTTTCCACATTCATATGTGATATACGTGCTTGGATTATTTTTATTTTTTTCGTTGAAATTTTCTTTTCTTTCTTTCTCATACTTTATAACCAACACACGTTTTAACATAATACACACAATAACGACTTGTACTAATGTCTGACAAAATTATCTCTTCTTTACTTACACTACCGGTAGAGCTTACATATCGGATTTTGGATAATTTGGACATATTAACCATTCTATGTTCAATGCGTAATGTTTGTGTACGCATTAATCAAATTGTCGATACATATTATCGATATCAGGTACAGTTTTTCTCTATTTTTTAATCATTGATTTTCAAAATATTCATCACGATCATAATTAAATAGAAAGAAATATGTAGAATATTTTCTTATAAATTCAGCAATGTATAAATTTTTAATCGATGAGAAAAACGATCATTTTTAGCGGATAAATATCGTTCAAGGTAAAAGTGCTATTTATTTCCTTTCTGTTTATGTATTAGCATGGAAGAGAGATATGTGTATATATGTCGAGGTATCGGTGGTATATGAATAAAAACGTCTTCGATCAGTAATGGATTTTGGTTTTCATTCTAACAGAGTATCGATATAAGTAAAAGAAAAGCACTATTTTATCTGACCATTTCTTCATGTTTACTAAATCTTGTTATTTTTCTTCAGTTGAAATAAAAAATAATATCGGTCAATTTCCTCAATAATTCTTTTACATGCAACAGGTTTATCTATGACTTATCTTATTCTAATATAATGATCACTGTTTTGAATATGTAGCCTAGTTATTTTTTCGATTCATTATAATGATATATATGAATATAATTTATCAAAAATAATTATTTATAAACTGTTATATATAGGACTATACTCGAACAACCTGTAGAGTTTGAAGATTGAATTATAAGATTTATTTATAAGTCTTTTCATCATTTGAACTTTCTTTTTACTTCGTATAGAACACCACTACATTGGATCTCGAACAACGTTGTATTACTGATCAAGAAGCACAACATTTAGCTAACGTCCTACACGATAATAAAGTAATATATTTCCACATATTTGTATTCTAGCGGTCAATCATTATTTTACATAGATACTCACTACACTGAATCTCAGGTACAATGGAATTGATGGTGAAGGAATAGAATATCTTACCAATGCTCTCAAAAGAAACAACGTAATATTCTTTTCTTGTTTCCTTTATTCCATCACTTATTCATTATTTCACATAGACACTTACTACACTGAACCTTAAATCGAATGGTATCGGTGATCAAGGACTACAATATTTAGCCGATATGTTACAAGAAAATAAAGTAATACATTACCTTTAGTTTTTTCCATATTCTATTAATCATTGGTTATTTTGCATAGACACTCGTCACACTAAATCTCAATTGGAATTGCATCAGAGATGCAGGAGTATGTTATCTTGCCAATGCTTTAGAAAAAAATGAAGTAAAATTGTTCTAGCATTTTTGTTTGTCTTATCTCTCGTACATGTTTCACATAGACACTCATCACATTAGATCTAAAAAATAATAAGATTGGTCCAGAAGGTGCAAAACATCTTGCTAGTGCTCTACAAAATAATAGAGTAATATTCTTGTCATATTTTCTTATTCTAACACATCAACTATTTCATATAGACACTTACTACACTCAACCTCTCCGACAACCGAATCCGTTCACAAGGTGCACAGAGTTTTGCTAATGCTCTCAAAACAAACAAAGTAACATTCTTCTCACATATTTTCTTTATCCTATCATTTACTAATTATTTTACTTAGACACTTACCACACTGAACCTCGGGAACAATGAGATTCATGAAGGAGTAGAGTATCTTGCCGATGCTCTACAAGATAACGATGTACATTCTTTCTTCATTTTTCTCATCCTATTATATACTCGTTGCTTTATACAGGTACTTACAACATTAGATCTCGGACAAAATTATATTGGTTGTCTAGGACCACAATATCTAACAAATGCTCTCGCGGAACATAAAGTAAAATTTCAGTCTCCCTTTCTTATTGTATCACTTACATATTATTTTATATAGACATTCAATATACTCAATCTTTGCGACAACTGGATCGATTCACGAGGAGCACAAAGTCTTGTTAATGCTCTCAAAAGCAACAAAGTAACGCTCTTCTCACATATTTTTTTACCCTATCATTTACTGATTATTTTACCTAGACACTCACCACATTAAACCTCGAAACCAATGCTATTCATGGAGAAGGAATAGAATATCTTGCCAATGCCCTCATAGAAAACAAAGTAACATTTTTCTTTCATTGTCTCAGTAAATCACTGACTCATTATTTCATGTAGACACTCACTACACTGAATCTCAAGTCAAATCCACTTGAAGATCATGGAGCACTATATGTTGCTAGTATTATAGAAAAAAACAAAGTAACGTTCATCCTTCATTTTCTTGCTCTACTAGTTACTCATTATTTTATATAGACACTCACCACATTGATTCTCTTTTTTAATGATATTGGTAATCAAGGAGCAGACTATTTACTCAACGCCTTACAAAAAAACAAAGTAGAACTTTTTCTTCATCTTTATCTCCTTCTAACACTCATTAATTATGTTACGTAGACACTCACAACATTGAGTCTCGGTACAGTTAATATCGGCGATGAAAGAGCAAAATGTCTTGCTAATATCTTACAAGAAAATAAAGTAGCCTTCTTCTTCTCCTCCTCTCGTTATTTTGAATTTTATCTCTCACTCATTATCTCACATAGACACTCATCACAATCGATCTCAGTTTAACTGATATTGGCCCAGAAGGTATATCATATCTTTCTAATGCTCTCAAAAAAAACAAGGTAATATTATTTCTTCAATTTTATCCTACTAATGGCTGATTATTTCAGGTAGACACTTACCATGCTGAGTCTTAATCGGAATCGAATAAGTGAGCAAGGAGCACAACATATTGCTAGTTTACTACAAGAGAACGAAGTAACATTCTTCTTTTTTCTTATAGTATTATTTACTTATCATTATACACAGACACTCACTACATTGGATCTTACTAACACTGGCATCGGTTCACAAGGAGTATTCTTTCTTGCCGATGCTCTCAAAGAAAACAAAGTAACAATTTTTCTACATTTTGTTATCCTATCATTGATAAACTATTTCACATAGACACTTATTGCATTGGATCTCCTAATGAATGGGATTTGTCCAGAAGGAGCATACTATCTTGCGAATGCTCTGAAGAAAAACCAAGTAATATTTTATTCTAATCTTTTTATTATATCATGCGCGAATTATTTCATATAGACACTCACCAATTTGAACCTTTGGGGCAATTCTATAGGTAATGAAGGAGGAGAATATTTCATCGATCTCTTACAAGAAAACAAAGTAACATTTTTTTTCTCATTTTTCTTATGCTAACATTCATTGATTGTTTCACACAGACACTCCTCATACTGAACCTGGCCAATAATATAATACCTGGTGGTACTCAGCAACGTCTCCAGGATACACGGAAAAATCATCTGGAACTAAAGTTGGACTGATAGATGTCACAAAAGCAAACTATTATTCATTGATATCAGTATAAGAAACATATCTCAAAATCTTTTTTTATTTTATTACTTATGAATTTTGCTTGTTTTGCATAGTTTTAACATTTAATTTAAAAAACTTCTTCTTTTGTACTCATGATCTTCTAATCTTATGAAAAATGTTGATACGAATCAATTCTTTGTATTGAATTGTCATTATATGCTAATATTCTGCAAATTCATTTATTTTTATTTATGGTAAAGATTCATAGTGTTCATATCATTTACATAAGGTTTATTGCTGATGTATCTATTGATGATAAAATGATAGTCATTAGAATGTCATCGAATTGAACTGTTCAGAAGAAAAAAAAGTGTCTTATTCATTTTTCAAATAATAGTTTGATTTCAAATATTAAATAGAAGCAATATGGTGTGTACCTATAAAAAACTAACACTTGAACGGTCTTGTACTATTCCAACTCACACTCACACCTACCCTTGACAATAATCTTTAATATTCGATTAAATCTAATTATAATTCTCTCTGGTTTTTAAAAGAGAATTTAATAATTTTTATTGATCTGAACAGTTGAAGTAGAGCAATGAAAAACTCAATCGATTTATTTTTTTTACAAATAAGAAAATATTTTATTTGACAATAAATGAATTCTAAATTCTATTTAATAGTTTATCAGACACAGAATCATGATTGAAAAACAATTGGTTTATACATTTGGGCAAGTTGATTTTGTTTTATCCAATAATTGATCCTCGTAAATAAGAGAATCACCAAATTTATAAGGTAACGAATAAACAAACATCATAATATTCTCCATCCATAATCCCCAATGACATCCAATAAACCATTGATGATGTTCGATCCAAAATGGTGTACGATATGTTGCGAGAAATTGATCGATTTTTTCTTCGTTTCTCTGATTATCAATTGAATGACAAAGATCAGTATTCATCTTCATTTGGAAAACTTTCAATTGCGGTAAATAATTAACAGTGATTTGTTTCCATTGATATCCATCTAACTCTATAAAGAATATTTCAACTTTCAGGTGACTAATATTGGGTAATAATTGAAATAAATTAATCATTAGATGTTGTGTATGTACTTTATATAGAATAAGTCTTTTAACAGATAGATTCTTAGGCGATGGGAGAAATTGATAAAGAGAAGGTATCTCATCTATCTGAAAGGTTTTTAATGATACGGCAAATGTTCGTAAATATGGTGTCTTCTTTAATAAATCGACAAATTTATTTGAATACCACCAATTCCCAAGAATTGTTAAGTATTGCAACGATGTTGATACGGAAGTAGGAATACAAAAATGACTTCTACCACGAAAGCAGAAATCAAAATAGCAATGTGTCAATTTCGGTAAATTCCAAATTTGATCAATTACACCTTGAAAATCGCCGGGAGAAATGCCAAGCAGACGACAACCAATAAATTTCAGATTTGTCAAATTATGAAGATGATATCAATTGGAAAAGAAAAATTGGTTAATCTTTGGATCCGAACAAACATTTTCCAATGTTAAATAACAAAGATTATCGAATTGACCAAATATGAAACCTGCAGACTGAAAATGAGCACATTGATATGGCGCATCTTCATTATCGGAGAGTCGAAGATAAATTGTTCGATTTATTATAAATGGAAGATATATTCGACAGAAACGATTGAAATCTTCTTTGAATATTGAACGAAAATCAACTCGACAATCTCGAAAATGAATTAATAATAAAGAATTAAAACGAGTATTCAGACCATAAAAAGAACGAAAGAGGTCGACTACATCAAGTAATTCGAATAGTTCAATAAATAACTCATTGGATAATGATTCCAATATCACCTTATTTGTTGTCCTTACTGAGTGAAAATTTTAAAAAACGAATATATGATACACACCACTATGAAGAAAAATCCTAGGATGGATGGGTGTGGGTGTAGATGTGAAACTATAATAAACTACTCAAACCCATCCACCCACGCCCACACCCACCCATTTACCCTCATACTCACCGCTAATACTATGAAAATTTCCGAAAGAAAATGCAATAGATGTCGTTGATCGTCAGCTATTTTGATGAAACGTTTGAGTGAACACGTGCTATTATGAATAAAATAAAAAAGTACGGAGAAGTACGAACGGGTATGAAGAAGCGACAAAAAGTATGGTCGAGTACAGAGACGTATGAAGAAAAATAAAAAGCGCAAAAAGTGGCTTATTATTCCGTGGCGTATAGTTCTCGCGTTGTGATGTTTTTCTTCTGTTCTGTCTTACGATGTAAAAAACAAGACATTTATTCCTCTTTACACTTACAATCAACACGTTTTTTGCTGCAATTATTTAAGAAAAAATGATTTATTTAAACATAATTTTAGATATTCAGTCGTTAATTTCGATTAATAAAATTAGACACTATTTGTCATAACATGTCTACTGTACATGATGTTGCTGCCTCGAACGCACAAATTTTATCTTCTTTACAATCACCACCACATGTCGTTATAGTTGGTGGTACGTCAGGTATTGGTCGTGGTTTTGCTCTTACCATCAATCGACTTTGTCCAGCCGCTCATGTGACAATTATTGGACGTAATGAGTCTGCTGCCAATGAAATATTATCTCAATTAGGTTCCAATGGAAGTTTTATCTGTGCCGATGTTTCATTGATGTCTGAAATTCGAACAATTACAAAGAAAATCAAAGCAGTTGACATCCTTGTTCTGACTCAAGGCGTGATATCAATGGATGCTTTTGCACGAACCAAAGAAAATATTAATTATGCATTAGCTTTAAATTACTATGGTCGAGTTTTATTCATCGAAGAACTAGCTTCTTCCATTACTTCGAACATCTCCACTTGGTGGTAAAGTTGTATCTGTCCTGAACAGTAAAAAAGGTGATCCATCAAAAATCAACTGGAATAATATGGGACTCGAGACTAAATGTTCTTTTTTAGTAGCTATTAATCATGGTTTCGCATTCAATGATCTTATCATTCAATATCTTGCTTCACAACCAGAAAATAGCAATGTCAGTTTTATACATTCATATCCAGGTTTTGTTAAAACTCCTCTCGGTGATAATTTACCCTTTTATATTCGATTACCTATGAAAGCGATGATAGCAATCACACGTGTGGCTGTCAGTCCGGACGAGTGTGCTGAACTTATGATACATGGTATATTAAAGGCAGAGAAAGGCTATATATACATGGATGAAAAAGGAGAAACTATCAAAAACAAAACAGTAGCAAACGAAGAAATGCTACAAAAAATTTGGGAACACACTCGTGAATCTATTTCGCGCACTGCTTCGTAATAAATAAACTATGTATTTATTGTATTGCCAAATTTTTTTTTGAATATATTAAGAAAATAAATCATAGGTTCTTATATGACTTGCTGATCATTATCGAGTATAGAAAATGTGAATTTAAATTAATAAAGACTTTTTCATCTATTTCTTAGCTTTTTCGACGAACTCTTTGTTGTTTTAAGGTTGGTTTCGGAATAGTGAAGAGTTGTGCATTCATACTCGAGATTGATTTTACTTAGATAATGGCAAAAGTTCTAATTACAACGTTAGGGTGTGGGTGTGAATAAGAATGGGTACATGAGGTGACGTTGGATGGGTGTAATCAAGAAATCATCACCCACCCCCCGCAACTAATGAAAGCTTTATTTAAGAGTAATCGAACAAATATTATTATATTAATCAAATTATATGAATAAAAGTATTTTCTGATCAATTCTTTGAATATTCTAAGGGCAATAAACGATGAAAAGTTATTTTAAATAAGAAAGTCAGCATACAAAAATCGTTTGTTTTGTGAACATTATCAAATATCCAGTTTATATAAGAACTTTATCAAACGCAAAATGAACCTTGTGGAGAGTGTAGGTGTGAATATTCTATCTCAACCACACCCACA
The DNA here is from genome assembly GCA_905250115.1 of Adineta steineri. Lineage (NCBI taxonomy): Eukaryota > Metazoa > Rotifera > Eurotatoria > Adinetida > Adinetidae > Adineta > Adineta steineri. The sequence goes on from CAJNOI010000092.1 coordinate 49,958, forward strand.
CCTATCACTGCAATATTTTTTGTATAGTTGCTGTTCAAAGTTTGACAAAAATGATTGTTTTTTGTTAGTCTTTATTTATTTGAATCTTTAAAAATATTTATACATAAATTAGTTTAGATTGTTTTTTGTTATGCTTGCCTTAAACGTTTCATGAGTAAGATTTCCGGAACAACAATTTGTGTCCTTCGACGCCAACAATAAAATAACTTTTTGCATTGGAGTTTTCCCTTCGGTAATGACATGGCACTTATAAAAGGAAACAAACAAATGACATAATAGGAAAAAAACTGAGCTTCCAATTGAAAATCGGCACCGAAATCTTCAGACAGGCAACATTGTTGCATGAGTTCCACAAACATGGGCGGAATATAAAGAAAAAAATAAAGAATCGATATAGATAACAGTTGAATTGTCATTTTTCGATGTTTTTTCCATTGAAGCTGTTGATGCATACGATGTTTTTGTAATAGAACACGTATAAGAAGAGCAATGCTAAACAAAATAATAGCTAGAGTAGGTAATATATTATTTGTTATAGTATCCCATAACGCAACAAATCTCAGCTCATAATAACAAAGAGGACGACCACATAAAGGTAAATTGTATTGGAATATATTTACACATGGCGGGAATAGAATTGTGACTGCATGAAATATAAAACAATAAATAAATATTGCAACTAAAGGAAGGTAGTGAATAAAAAAACGTTTCTTTTTTGTTGGCATCCACTTATCATGAAAATTAGAATATATCGTTCGATCGAAGCCCATGCAACAAGTATTAATGCAAATGTGAAGACTCCTCCATCAAGAAACATCCAAATCAAACATAAGTTCGGCACAGCTGGTACGACAGTGCCCAAATAATAATAGCTGAGATGTAATGGAATACTTGTGAGTGCATAGAGTAAAGTGTTAAATAATAGAACGATGATAACATGATTATTGAGAGTACGACGAAGAACAGGATCAAAGAGTAGATGATAGAGAACGAATATGCAGCAGAGGATTGATAAAAGAAATGTGACGAAAAATAGCCAAAATCGAATGGGGAGAGAAATTGAGAGATCAACAAGTATATATGGATGATGATCTATCATTGTCAATAGTTTTCCTCTTAGCTTGATATCTTCTAAAAATAAAGAATACACATAAATAAATAACTCAACATAGAATTTCTTCCATTTCTTGTTCTCCTACAATTACATGCGAGTAGAAATCTTAAGAGAATATTAGTTATCAATAAAAAATACGCAATTTAATTTACTTTGAGAAAATGAAAAGTTTTGAAAGGAAACACTTTTAGCATTCTAATCTGATGAACTTATCTCATATGTCATTTGAACAGCTTAGCTTAGCTTTTGAGCATAATTTGAATAGTGAACTGATGTAGTCTGAAAGAGAATTGCACTTATAGCAAAATCAGAAGTTTATCGAGAAGATGATTATGTTGTGGATCGTGATAGAGAAGTTTTTAACAACCGAATTACTATGAAATCCATTTCCATCATACAAGGAAAATCAGGGCAAAAAGAGTAGAAGTCTATCTATAAATCTCAAACTTATCTGATGGCAGTTCAACTTTTCCATTTTCGTGAAATGATTATCTATATATGTTGTTGAAGGATTTATTCTCAATTCTTACCTATAACATGAGTTTCGATTGGCACGTTGATTATTGATGACGACTAAATGTGTGCATGTTTTTCATATTAATAGGTTACTCTCATATTAGAAGAGTCGAACAACATGACAAACCATATTTATTTTCAGTAAAAAGAAATCCATGAAATTTTTAAATGTTCATAACCTTAAAACTGACTTTCTATATTGCTATTTTTTTAAAATTTTCTCCTAAAAGCATCATTGAGAGTTGATTAATACCTTGAAAGAATGCATCACAATAATGAATATGTTTTACTCACATCTTGCTGACAGATTATTTTTTCTTAGAGAACACAGCTCATAGACATCACAGGCGTACGAGATTTTGGTAATAAAAGAAAAAGCTTTATACATAGAATGCGACAGGATAGGAATTCTCTTTGCTATTAAAGATAAAAGATAAGTGACAATTGACAATTGACAGTTTTTGATAGTCATGTGTCAAACATTTACTTATAGCAATCTAAAATAGTATTGTTCAGATCTTATTTCCTTTGTAGTAAACAAACAAACATTGTTTATTTTTTACGAATAGATCTTAAGTGAAGATCGATCAAATAGTATGGAAAGATAGAACAAAAGACGCTCTACCTATTCGTAGAAAAAGAATATCTTTTTATTTACTGTAAGAAAATAAGACCTGAACGACAGTATTTTGTGATTACTCTAAGTTTTTATAAAAAAATGTGAGATTAACGGCAGAGCATTATTCAGATGAAAACTCCATATTCTTTTAAATCTTCAAAAAAAAGTATAATTTCCCGCCTCGTCAACATCGTTTCTTCAATATTGATTAATGAATACGATAATGTTGGAATTAGAAAGTCTTTTACAAACAATCAAGTCAATGTCTAATTTGTATCAATGATTTTTAGCGTACTTCTAATTTAGTAAATTTTTTCTTCTTTGAAAACTTCAAATAACACTGTTTTAATCTATCATTCGTATTTCTATCCAAAAAGTATTATAGAAGACATGTTTGAGTTGGTTTACTAGTCGATTCAAAACCAAAACACATCTATACAGTACTCGCTCTCAAAGGGTTGAAACAATTATGAAAAGTACTCAATTAAAAGTTGTTTTATCTTCGTTGAAGGATATCATCTATTAGATATTTTGATTCGTTATTGGTCTCTGATTTACAATTAGGCAAAAGTCATTATCTGTTCTCAAGCCAGTAGTGTATCGAATAAGTTATAACCTGATTCAATTTCATGATTAATTCCGAATTCATTTTTATATAAAACGAATAAATCTTCATTAGAAGGTGAGCATTCTATCTAGGAATGTTACTTTATCTTTACTTAAATACAGAACAAAGAGTGATTTTTGTAAATTACAACAAAATAAATAAAGCATTGTCACAACAATAAGCTTTGTCAATTGAAAAATGTTTCATAGTATAGAACTATTTTTTTTTAGATGTACGATGTCTATGTCATTCATACTCTCTATATTAATTTTTTCGTTTATTTTTCTAATAGAAAGCATATATTAGTCGTACAAAGTCAACCGATTTAGTTTTGTGAGTAACAAATTACTGATGAACGAACAAAACTATTCAAGAACAATGCAATTAACCATTTAGTGTCAGTTCACAGCTTGAATTATTCACACGAAGAAAAACACATAAAATGTATATCTAATTGGATTAGAATAAGTGTGAACAAGTGCCTTCATGATCAATTATCAACACATCGAAATGTTCCGCAGCAAACACTTCGATGTGTGAATTGTCGATTAAGAAAGTTTTAGTAATAAATCTATTGTTCAAAATTCCTCCTTCTCCTATTAATAAATGTGTGCTATTTAAACAAGTGGATCAGTCGAAGAAATATTAAACAAAACATAACAAATCGTTATACTTGTTCAAATAATGTGTTCACAATGGATGATTATATTCATGTTACTTCCATTCTTACAAGTAGCTCTTGCTCGTATAATAGGTGAGTATTTTAAGACGTATGTTTCGACATTTTTTTAGCTTTGATCTTGAGTGATACACAAAATACTCGAAGTGTTTGAATTTGTGTATGAAATAGTGAAACCGATCAAAACAAACTGTCAGCATTACAAAATAACTTCATGTTTGTGCTTGAACTAACTCACGATATGATCATTCTTCAGAGTATTGAGAAAGTTAATCAATCATAATCTCCAATAAAATTTATAAGGATATTTCAACTGTAAGAGAAAAGAATATAAATTATGAAGAATATAAGATATGACATGCACTAAAAGAGGAATAGTTTGAATGTTTTTTTTTTAATTTTAGGTCTTGATGAACATGTTGCAGGTGAAGATCTCAAAGAAGATCAGTTTGGGATCGCCAGCTCCTATTTTTATAAGCTGACGAATAAATACTCGGGTTCGAATCGTACATTAGAGACTATCATCACCGGGGACAATCCAGAAGACATCAAAATGAGTCTATTTCATAACTATGACATTGGATATTGGCGCTTTATTCGTTTAAGTAACAATAAATACAGAATACAAAATTATGTTTATGGTGGTAGCATGTCACTTGACATCGTTAAGTATAAAATGAAGTACAAACTACACATGAATGAAACGGCTGATGTCTTAGGACAATATTGGCATCTAACACGTTTAACTGATAGATCATTTAGATTCACAAACGATTTTTCAGGTCCTAAAATGGCTTTAGACGTTCAAGCTGATACGCACAAACCCATAATGTCAAAAATAGCTGCGAATCATCTTGGACAACACTGGATCTTTATGAAAGCTGGAAAGTACAGCAGTAATTGATCGTTCTGCTGAAATTTTCAGCTTTACTCAGATTCATTGAACTCTCTAAATATTATTTTATAATCAAGCGTTAATTGTTTTATGTATTACTTAAAAATAGCATATACTTAATATCTATGTTCTTCTTCAATCTATTTGTTTGTTTATTAATCTTAAATATAAAAACTTAGATCTTAATTCAACAACAACAATAGTTTTAAGTGCGTCGTAGTAGTTGGTAGAATTTTGAAAATATGTTCATATGTAGGAGACGATCCACGAGCAACCAAGAATTTTTGATATATGACAGAACATGTGTGCCAACACTATCTAGATCTGACCTGATACTAACTTAGGCATTATTGACCTATATATGAATCCAAAATATTAACGGTCTATAAAGTTATTTTAAGAGAGGTAGGGTATGTCCAATCATACCACCCCCAAAAATGACCTCAAAAAATGAACCAAATCGAGTTCTTTTGTTTTCTGAATTGTTTTTCATGTGAATTCGACTCTAATCAAATAGAGTCATATACTAGTCGATAGAGTTTTACTTGCTCAACAAAACTACCTATATGGCATTTTCCGTTTATCTCAAAATATAAGGGAAAAAATTCAAATATATTGTTTTTGTCGCTTTCAGAAAGTCCATCAGTGAGCAGTATTTTGCCCGAAAGATCTAGTGAGAAACTGATTGAGAATGTGGTTGTAGTACTGGATGGGAGTGATCAAGATAGTAGTTAGAGCCACACCCACACCCGTCGCTGCCAAATTGATAATGAAAAGTCCAACATATTCACGAAGTTGATTTTTAGACATGTCAAATGAATTAACTGCTGTAGTTCTTGAACCTGTGCTCCGCATAACCAGTCCGCTGAAATTGAATGTACTGTCTTGCGGAAAGGATAAAATGATAGATTGAAGCATTCTTGTCGAATTCTGACATGAGTAATTCGTGATACATAGGCACTAATATCATCTAAGACATCATCCGAACCATTAGTTACAAAATAAATATCCTTTAGACTATTTATGAGAGCATTCCAACGATGATTAAGACCAAAAAAACGTCGATGAATTTGACGAATATCCAGATATGAAAGTAAATCGTAGAGAAGTTCATTTGGCAGATCTTCAAGACAGCTAATCGTAGATGTACGAACGTACTGATTATGCATTGTCAGCAGTTATATAAAAAAATAAATCATCATATATAATATAACGTCCTTGCGCAACCATTGATTATGACTCATCAGCTGATGCAAGAACATTAAACAACAATTTCATCAGAAATTTGTGCTGTTCTTAGTAAATATATGTATTGAAATAATGATTTCATCTGTACAAGATTTAGTTCTGAGGGTGTAAGTGTTGTACTTCTCTTATATCCATACTCATATCTTCATCCACACCCTCAAGATGGTATTAGATTTAATTCAAATTGATGCTCATAATCACACACGTCAATAATGATCTTTATTGAACTAATTCGTATCTTCAGAATTCCCTATCTAACAAAAGACATGGTTTTATATAAGGGAGAGATGCTATCACTATCGTCGTCACACCTCTTATCTAGTGAGAAATTATGGCTACGTCATTAGGAGCCACTGATAAAATTTATATGATTGAAAAAAAAAATTTTTTTGTGTAGTTTATTATGATGCTAGATAAGACGAATAACAATGATAGATTAGAAGAACAAAAAATGAAATGTTTATAAACGATGTTCAATATGCTGTTGTACGTTGTTGGGGGACTTTTGTGACAGTCATCATGGAGATATTTGCTTGCAATATTTGCCGTCGCTGACAAACACGCCGAGGCAATAGTTTGATTAACGCTTTAATAAATGTTTGCCTAAAGAAACGTGAGGATAATAGAGAAAGATAAAATGATTTAACATTGTTTAGATAGTAAAATTTATTTGTAAGGCTATAGGCAAAACTAATAATAGCCGTTTGTTCAGCAGTTCTCACACCATTGATAGGGATAATATAATACGTATACGTTATTATCCATTGTAATGAAATGAAAGCTGTTGCTAAAACTTGTAAGAAGATCATAGTGATGAACTGATTTCGAGAATGATGTGATCGTAATGTTGCAGTTCCACCCTAAAATAAATGATCATTATCTATTTAAAGAGAGAATAAATGAACTCACTACTCGTTGACGACTCCGACGAACATTTCGAAAAGTAAGAAGGACAAAGATCAGCATTGCCATCGGTTGCGAGATACCATTGATCACAATATAAATAATACCATTGAGTACTGGTTGGGTTACTACACATCCTGATGGAATTTGATACTCATAAAGAATGCATGCACGCACTGAAGCAAGAATACTGAAGATGATAGTAATACCAATCAATCGTGGAACCATTTTAAGTTTGTTGAGATAACGTATAGATGATGTAAGCTTACAAGTACTAGCATATCGATCAATAACCGACATTAACAAAAAATTAATTGATAAATGAGGAAGAAATCCAATTAAAAATATATATAATTTGCACATGCTAGGTAATTTTATCCATGGAATATATATTCCATAGACTCCACTCAAATAAATTGCAAATGAATTATAAAAAAGATTAATAACATCAACAAGTGAACCACAAAGTGAATATATACAGCATGTATTCCAACGAAGTTCACGTTGAAGATATGTTAAACTATTACCAATAAAACCGATCAGACCAAATATGGCGAATACTAATGGTAAATGATTCACAAATCGTGTTGACAGAAGATTGAGAACAACTATCGTGTTCGATACTTGAGATGAGATGACGGTAGTTGTTGTGTAGTTATATGACATTATAATGAATCAGTAAAGAAACAAATGACTGTCTTATTTATAATATATATAAACTGTTATTTTTACCCTCTAGAGTTTAAAAACGGTTGAATAAGTCTAAGAAAAAAAGTAAAATAGAACACAAGAAGATAAATAGAATATCTCAACGTTGTTAAAATCTTTGAATAAACAAAATTAATAAATTTTGACAATTAGCTTTCATAAAAAAAAGCCGATTGTTACTACATAGACCATAAATAAAAAGTGGATCAATGTTGATATCACCTCCTGCTGTTCTCTCCTATGTTTCCATTCTCTCTCATTCAAAATTATGTTATTTTTCAGATAGGAAATTCTGTAGATATGAATTAATTCAATAAACATCATTATCAAAGATAAATTATTACCCTAGTTTGTCCTTAGAAGTAGGTAAATTTTACTCAAAAATTGCCCGATTTAAAAAAGAAAAAACATACAAATACATTCTGTATTACTTGGCTAAAGTTTTATTTTGGTCGAAATAAAAGATACTTTGACACATTTACAGACCGATTACGCGTTTGTATATGAAATAAGGGATGAACCAATAAACTGTGTATAATGAAGCAATGATAAATCAGATTTAGACGGTCAATTCGCTATAACAAGCTTTGTCATGTGTATGAAACAAATAAAACAATAAACATGAATAATCCGCGATGAGTTAATCGATTTTTTGTGAGAGAATAACACACATTTCTACTTTCATTTGAGGAGTCAAGTAAGCAACGAGTAAAGAGTTTTTTCATAAAAAAATAATTAGATATAAATAAACAGACGAGACTATTTTTTTGAGTTCTTTTCTTTAAAATTGAATAGATGTTAAATAGTTCAAATTAATAAAATGTTCTTTTCCTTTATTGCATGATTGTTAGCTCGTTAGACAAACTTTGATGTTTATTTATAAAAAAAAGAAAAGGAATGTCCTCTATATACTATGTAGAACAAAGATAAAAAAGATACTTTTTTAGTTGGTTAATCGTAAAAGATATTACTATAAAATAAAATCAAAATTGATCACTCAGAAGATAATTATAAACTGTGCGATTTTTTATATGAGAGTGTAACTGTATAGTAGAGAGAAGAGAAATAGTTCTTTTGCATTTATATACATGTAGGTTTACTCAGCATAGTTTAACCAGTCGAATAATATATGATAAAACTATACTTATTGACCATATAGAGACGAATTTCTTCAAAAAAAGTCTCGATCTACATTTCGCGGTGTAATATAAAACTATAAAATGAGTGAAAAAAGTTATTTTTAATTTTTCTAACTGTTAAAGTACGAACTTGCTCGAACATTTCTATCGTTTCTGAAACTATAAATTTGATGCTCTACCTTCTGGTCGGTTTTCTTATCTCAAACACTTTCTGTCTAGGTCTACAAAATGCATTCTAACTTAGACCTACACTTTGTTTATAAAAATGTTTTTTCTAGGGTGACTAATCGAAAAAAGGTTCTTTTGAACTTGAGAGTGTGGTTCTGAGGTTGGTGTGAGCGTGATTGTAATATTCTAAGAATAATCACACTCACACCCGTGTTTTATGCTTTGTCGACACATAATTTTCGTTATTTGAAATACTTTTTTTGGTGGACTTTAACCATTATTTTCTGAGAGAATGCTGATACAGAAGACGGACATTGCTTTATTTTTTTAATTTTTGTCTATGTAATAGTAAGATATAAACATTTACAGAAGAAACGGGGATATATTAATTTTCTTCGGACTTTGATAAATTGATTGTTTTTCTTGATATCAATTCTTCATCAAACCAGTTACTCTGAAGATAACTCCAAAAATTGCAAGAATACTTGTCATAAGAGTACAAATCATCAAATAGTACCCAAAATCTTGACCACTGGCTAGCCGGAGCAAAGCGAGTGCTGGACAAAAGTTTCCTGTGCGCTCAATAAATCCAAAAATTGACTCGCCAGCGATTGGACGTATAAGAGCCGTCGCTAAACCCCAAACAAATGCCCAACAATAAACGAGAGGACATGCATCCATAAAGAGACATACAAAAGCAATTATAATATCTAATAGACCAATAACTGGCATTAGAATACTAAAATATGATATAGAATGAATATAATGAAATCCTATGAGAATTTACCGAGCCCATTTCGTGCCTATACCAACCACGCCAAGATAAGGCAACCATCCTGGTACAAACCTTAAAGCTAAACATCCATGACCAAAAAATGTACCAAAAACAGAAATACGAAGAATAAGTAACAGAACATAGTGAGACGACATTTTAACAAAGAGAAATACTAAAGTAAAAGACGTTACAAGATCAATCACTATAGTTGCTTGTCAACGATAAATAAAAAGACGAGTAGATTTGTATTTTAATAGAGGTCGCCTACATACGAAAATAATATAGTATAATAGAAATATAACGGTGTGGATGTAATGTTTTAAGAAGAATAATCTCACCCACACCCACCCTCAACTATGACAAAGGTATGATTAAATAATGAAGAGCATGCTCTCAAAAAACGCTTTGATATTTTAACAGCCACGTCACTCCTGTGTCACCATTTCTTTTGTGTTCTGTTTTTTTCTTCTTTCTTTTATTGACATATTGCTATTTTTTTATGCAATGTTGTAATTTCGTAAGAAAGCATGGTCATATATTCACAAACTTTTAGTAGTTTTCATACACCTACATTGTTACTAATCAACAATATTCATGACGAATCTCGAAAAACAAACAGATGAAATATTAGCATTACGATCAATATTTGATACTAAATTTCGTTTGCTCGATGACAATAATCAATATGAAATCTTAATTGATTTTGATCTAATTGAACCATTTATTATTCAATATAATGATGAAAGAACTATCATTAATCATTTACCAGCATTTACTCTTATTATTCATTATCATGATAAATATCCAAGTGATTATCCTCCTTCATTTATGCTTTCATGTTTTTATTTTTCAAAATCATCTTTACAAAATCTTTGTCAAAAACTTGATAATTATTCATTTATAAAAGATGAAGTTTGTGTTTATGATTGGATCGAGTTGATAAAGCATGAAATTACTAATGAACTTATACTTCAAACTAAAGACGATGAACAAATGAATGACCCACGAGCATTAAATGGATATTCAAATGAGACTATTGATCAAACTTATCAATCCTTAATAAATTATAATAATGAACAACATGAAAAACAATTTCAAAATCAACTTCAAACATGTTTAATATGTACAGATATCATTCCAGGAATGGATTTTATTCGTCTTCATCGTTGTAGACATTTTTATTGTCGGCCATGTTTAAATAATTATGTTAGAATAACATTAAACAATGGAAAATTTGGTGAAAAACTTCATTGTCCACAAACTCAATGTCAAAAAGCATTACTTCCAAATGAAATTAAACAAATTATTCAAGATGCTCAATTATATCAAAGATATGAAAGATTAACATTACAACATGCTCTAGAATCAATGAACAATGTTATCTGGTGCCCAAGGTCAGTGACAAACAGAAAAGAGAGATAATTGTAACTCTAGTTGAACACTTCAGAGCAAGATAAAACCAAAGAAATCTTAGAGGTCTTGATTCCTGTTTGTGTGTGAAATGAATTTCACTTCAAATTCACATTCAGTATTGCATTTTACATTAGAGAAGTACTTAGGCTGATGCAAATAAGGTTTCGAATAATTACTTTATATGATCGATATTTTATACAAGATCTACTATCTGCGCCCAAATATAAGGTAGATGACTATTTTCAGCAATAGATAGATACCCTTACGTATCCTTGATAGTTCCCGATCGAAGCAAAAAATGTCTTTTCCTTCCTGAACCAGTTGTAAGCGATTTTCTGGAAGCACTGGGATTTCCCTCCCGATTCAGACTATGTTTATTTCATCTTTTAGGGCGATACTTTCTTAATTCATGGGATATAAACGCACTTATGAGAGGATTCAACAGACAGGCTATCCAACACTGTGCCAAAAAGACATAAGATATTCAAATCTTAAATTTGAGTTTCGATATGTCTGTTTGCATATCATGAATTAAGAGAGCATCATCCCAAAACTTGAAATTAACATTGCAGTGAGATGCAACATAGTCGATAGGCTCTGCTCCCAAATATTTTGATGCTGATGAGTATCTTTTATCGTTTTTTGAGTAATTCAAAAACCTAATGTTTAAAATCTGTCGTATTTCTGTAAGTTGAACCTTTACTAAGATAACATATTTTGCTTAAAAGATGTTACACTGAAGAAGAACTATTGGATTTAGATGTCAATCTGCGATTCTTATCGGTAGTGGTGATGATAATTTAGCTATATGTGATCAATGTCATTATACATTTTGTAAAAAATGTAAAGAAAAATATCACTTTCAAGCAATGTGTCCAGAAGATCATCTCGCTGAACAATTAAGATTACAGCAGAGAAAAATACGTGAAAGAATTGCAAAACAACAGATTGAGGAACGTGAAAGAACTCAAAATGGAAAAGATCAGAAGAAAATTGCCAAAAAACGAGAAAAAGCTCATGCAGAATCAATTAGAATCGATAAAGAAAAAAAAGATTTAGTTGAAAAAAATCTTGCTAAACAACAATATCGTGAAATTGCCATTGACTTATCTGAAGAAGATGCTTTATTAGAAGAAATCTTAAATGCTGAACGAATGGAAGTACTCAATACTCAACCATGTCCAAGTTGTCATGTAAAAATTGAAAAAAATGGTGGTTGTTTACATATGCATTGTTCAAGATGTGGTTATTCGTTTATTTGGGCTGCACTAGAACGATCTCAACCTCTTCAAATGACTTCATTGTTATATCATTCTTCTGATGCTATGCCAGTCCAATCTATCAAAACAGAATTGTATAAAAAATCAGATACAGGTTTGCAGAAGAGATTATTTCAATATTAAACTGGATCTGATTTTCTTTTTAGAAAAAGTACCTGAACAATCGAAAGAAGATGAAAAGGAGCTAGATTCGACAGTTTTAATTAATAATCGATCATTGACTGGTTCTGCTATCGTCAAACGAGTAAAACAATGTCCGAATAATTCATGCATCAAACTCAATGTTAAAATGGGTGAAGATAATTGGATAGTATGTAGCGAATGTTTAGAACAATATTGTTTTTCCTGTCTAAAACCCATTGATGGAGCTCAACATTTTCAAAAAAAATGCGACCGTTACACATCAATTTAAATAAAATATTCGCTCTTTTACAAAAATAAATCTCGGGAAAAAACTGACTCCATGATTCCGAAGAGTGGGGTATGAGTGTTTGATTGTTTCGTATATTCATATGCAAATGCATGAGAAATATTCTCTAATGTTGTTCTGTTCATGTACAAATATGATCAGGATTTAAATATCGTCACCATTGTGATTATGATTCACTCGATTATTTTTAATCCGATATAGATTTCTTTGCATACGATAGAAAAATATTTATTTTTAATATTAACAACAAGATTTATATAAGAATAGAAAAAAAACGAAGGACTCATAAAGAAATAATATGACCGATATACGACATACAACACCATTTGTTCTATATCATACAAAGATTAGATAAAAATACTTTTTTAATAAATAGTAAGTATGTCATATTTCTCTTGACAACGGCTCTACATTAAATTATAACGTCATCCTATGTTACTATGTACTATCAAACATTATAAACTAAATATTAATTTTAAAGTTACTCATTGCTTTTTGTTCGCGATGATAATAATAATAAAATACGAAAGGTAATCTTGAAAAAGTAAATGACTCACATTTCTTCTCGCTATCTCGCCATATCACATTCTATATAACTGATCTTTCATTCTTATTGATATTCTTAGAGGTGTAACCAGAAAAAAGCTTTTAATAGAATTAAATTCTATTTTGTTATCTACTACTACTTTTCTAGATCATTTATTGTCATATGAGAATGATAAATATGAAGTTTTATTCTTCTATTACATTATTAACTATGCTATTGACTAGTTCAATGGCATTCACCATTACAGTAAGAACTTTTACATAATTTAATTTTTAATGGAATTTTATTTTTTAAATATAGGAACGAGAAAAAATGGATATCGATATAAATAAAATATTTGATAAGGGTCCTTTTTCTATTGGAGAAGTTTCGTATGAATATCCAATTGTAAATGATACTGAAATAACACCATTCTCCACTAATCTTACAACACAAATTCGTGGACAATTATATTTTCCAAATAATACTCAAGGCTCATTACCTATTCTTGTTTTTCTTCCTGGAAAACATGCAGATTGTCGTTTACTTGCATTACCTGGATATCCTGGTCTTGATACAGGAGCAACGGATATTTTCGGTCATTGTCAAGATAATTTACCCAGAGTTGCTAGTCATCTTGGCTATGCTTATCTTAGTGAATATTTTGCATCACATGGTTATATAGTTATTTCAATTGATGTTGCTTTAATAAATAATAGATGGCCAATTCCTGGTGATCTTACATTGAATTTCGTTCGTGCACGAATTGTTCTTCGAACTTTACAAAAAATGATCGAATTAAATAATAATGCTGAAATGTCTAAACAAATTTTAAATGGAATTGATTTATCAGGTAAATTTGATTTCACTCAAATTGGATTGATGGGACATTCACGTGGTGGTGAAGGAGTTCGAAATGCTTATAATATGTTAATGGAAAATAAAGGACCATGTGATACTCCCAAATGGCGAGAACGATTATCAGGTGTGATGATTAAAGCAATTATGGAAATTGTACCAATGTATTATGGAGAGAATGGAACTAGATTTGGCGTTGAAAATGTTCCATGGGCAATGATGGTATCAGGATGTGAAGATGATGAAATCGATTATGGTATTTCGTAGTATCATATTATTCATAGTGAATCAATTATTTTCTTTTTTTTCTTATAGCTCATGTCTATTTAGCTTATCGACAACTACAGACCGCTAAACGTCCAAATCATGTTATTCATGTTTACGGTTTGTAGATCTTTAATTATCATTAGTAAATGGTATAAATTGTTTTTGAATTATAATAGGTGCAAATCATGAATATTTTAATACTGAATGGCAAGTTGGAATACCAGCATGTTTTGGTGATCAAGATCCATTATGGGATGTCAATGCTCCTACCTTCAAAGTGAGTGATATATTTCCACCAGTTGCAGGTACACCTCTTGATTATACTTTATTGAAAATTAATGGATCAGAATCACAACGTAAAACAGCAATATTTGCATTAGCAGCATTTTTTCGTGCATATGTTGGTGTTAATGCTAATCCTGACTTTGCAAAATTGCTTAATCCTTCTACTCCGTATGTTTTATTATCTTAAACATAACTTGTTTTTTTCAAAAGAAAAGAAACCATTCATTTGTAGACTTCCTGATAATATGACTGAACTTGGTCGTCAATATTTTGATAATACACAATCAATTCAATTATTTAATGGAACCGGAAATATTACAGGTAGTTCCGGCGTTGAAATCATGCCATTACGAATGTATGCAGAGTCGATGTTTCCTTTGTTTGCTACTAGTTATGATAATTCTCTAATTTCACCACCACAATTTTTTTCGGATCCACCCAAAAAAGGTAATTTATCATTAGGTTGTTTAGAACAAATTGAAAATGGAGTTCATATTAATTTTGATAAAAATAAGCAATCAGAAGTTATTATTTCATTTAATAAAATGGAAATAAAAAAAATATCAGCAATCGATATTCAATTAGCTCGAAGAAGTTCTTGTTGGTTTACCTCAACTCATTCGTCGACTTGTGAAGAACCACGAGAAATGAAACTTAATATTCAACTTCAAACAAACACAGGTTTTAGTTCAAATACGACTGTATTTTTAAAGAGCCGATACAATCTACAATTTACTCGTTGTGAAGCTATGAGTTTTCCACCTGAAAAAATTGGATTTTTACCTGTTATGTTTGAAACTGTAAGAATTCCGGTTACGAATGGTCTTTATGTCAACGGATTAAAATTAAGTAGTCAAAATGGTGGTAGTTTAGTATTGGATAATATTGCAGCTATTATTCAACAATCTTCCAACGCTTCTTTCTTATCAATATCAATATATTTACTTTTTAGTTTATTTTTTATATCAGTTATTTTTCATGCTTATTAATTTCTTCGAATATAATCACAAAATTATTTTAAAAGAGGGTGTAGGTGGGTTTTTATATTATACTCACATCCACACCCTTACTATGTACTGCTATATAATCAATTAAGTATCCAAAAAAACTAATTTTATTCTAAAAATCAACAAACGAAACAATGTAAAATATTGAATGTTTTTGTTTTTTCGAAAAAGAATTAAGACAAATTAGTTTGTTATTTAAGTTTCGGAGCACCAGCAACAATTCCACTTTCAATTCCACATTCATCTCTACCGCGAATAATTTTAAAAAAGCCATTATCACCCCAATCTTCATTCCATGCTGAAAAAAAAACAAAACAAATTATTATAGACACATTTCATTTTATTAATACTCACAATTAGCAACGATCCAATATGGTGTTGAATTTGTTACACCCCAGCCAAGAATCTTAACAGCTTAAAAGACAAAAAATTTTAATAAACTAAAGAGTAATTATATTACTATGGCCAGCAAAATAAGGACCAACTAGATGTTGATAAACACCGGATTTGTAAGCAAGAAAATCTGCATAAACACCAAACATAGCGTGAACAGGACCATTTTTCATAATCTCTGTTTTAATTTGTTCTTGTTTCTCTCCAATTGAATAAACACTTTCACCATAATATTTATCTTGTTCATATGGTATTGGATAACCATCGATACATTTCGGACTACACGGAGGAGCCGGTCCTTCACCATCACACTAGATTTAATTAAAAAAAGAACAATGCAAGACATATATTTTTTTAACAAATTTATTATTTACTGATGGACGACTACCATTTATACTAAAAAAAATAAAATTCTATGTATCTTAATAAAGCAAAATTTGTTAAACATACTGATGTTCACACGAAGGAAGGGTGTATGGTAAACAACCTTGTTTTGTATTGTAATTTCCACCAGTGACTAATCCTTGACGTTTATAATACTGCCATGCACCTACTGGAGAACCTCCCTCACAATCACCAACTGATGTACATGCTAAAGTATACAAGATAAAATCTATATGAAATCAAATCAGATCAAATCAACATACTAAGAAGATCTTCAGCTGATATATGTGCATTTTGTGTTCCATTTGATGCAATGCAACGTCGATCAGTCATCGCTTCAACCGCAGCCAAAGCCCAACAACTTCCACAACTACAAAAAACAAAATATCACATCTATGTATGAATGTAATTCTTTAATACAAACCTTCCTTGATCTCGTATCTCTTTTAGTGATGGGCAATTTGACCATATTTCACGTCCATCAAAATTTTCCGGTAAATCATTAGGTATTTCATGAATCAATGGCTTAAGTTGTTTTATTTCCATCAAATGCTCTGGACGAACACCCATTAATCTTTTAATTGAAGCTGTTGACCATGTCATAAATTTTGATGGTGCTGCTTTCCATGTTGACTGAGCCGAATTTATTTGAGAAATTAAATTCTCTGATAATACACTTTCTTCAGATTCTCTAATATCACGACTATGAACAGGGAACAAAGCAAAACAAATTACTAAACAAATTTGAAGATGCATCTTTATCGTATTCCAAATAAATATCAAATGAAACAATTTTTTTCTTTTCTGAATCTATGATAAGTAAACTTATCTACTTTCAACAAACAAATTATTGTTTGTCTATTATTGTTGTTCAAGGATATACTTTTATTAAATAACTACATTTCTTATCATAAACAAAATTTATCTAGAATATTGTCCTTTTTACATTACGCAAAAGAATCATAACATTTACTTCTTTTCCAAGGTCGAACAGAACGACTCGTATACGACAGTAAATAGATAAAATACCACACCATTGCTACTTGTTAATAGAATCCCGTCTATTCTTAGTGTAGTCTTTAGAAAATTCTTAAGTTCATATTATATAAAAGGTATTTTTCTGATGTAGAGAATAACCGAATGCAGCAAGACGAATGATCGTATTTCAATATTCGAACATAAATTTTTTCATCAATCTCAAAATCATGATAAAATTGATGTTGTATTATTTCAGCAATCAACATATTTGAAGTTATCATCAGGAATATCATAGTATGATCAAAAACACAAGCATTAGATTAATGCTGAAAAACTTGCATAACCTTTTAAACCTCCTCAGATAAATTTCATGTGATTGTACATACGTACGAATTATTAGCTTACTGTTTGATTTGATCTATAACATATTGTATTTGTTATGAATATATGACTTTAACCATCTATATATAATGATGTTACTATAGAATTCGAAGTAAATCTAACATTTTCAATTAATACTAAATTTTTTGTGTTGTATCTATTAATCTTGGAAATACTTGATGATCATAGAAACGCAGTAAGTGTTTCTAACTATTATATTGAAACAAATGTGAATATTCTAATGCTTAACGTAGTATGTCAACCAAATACTCAATGATTAATAAAACATATTTAATCATCAGACAGCGAAATGAAATTTTACCATCATGTATATAATCATATAAGAGTGTGGGTATAACATTCATTCTTCATGCACATCCATACTCACACTCTTAAATCAAGAAAAAAACATGAATGATAAAAGTAAATATCCAAATAACGACAGTTGGAAAGAATATTGCAAAAATACAAGAAAAAGGGAAAGAAAGAAAAAGATGAATGTATGTAATTTATGACGATATTGTCTGTCGGTTAGTCATCATGGGAAATTTTATCTGCGTCATGTCTAACTGTCAGCGATAATATACTCTCTATGAAAAATACCCTTAAAATACCAAGCGAAGAAAGAACGATAAAATATTTTCATCATGCAATATTTATAACGGATGATTTAATCTCAGAAGAGGCAGTAATATATTTCATATGATACAAAAAAAATCGACTGTAATACAACCATCTACTTTTAATTGCTGTATTTTAGTGAGTATAGATATTTTAAAATGATTTTATCAAAAAAAAAACAATATATTCTGAAGTAATACGTAACCTTTGTAGCTAGAATAGGATGAGGGTAGGTTTGTATCTTCTTCCGACTCACACCTATCCTCAAGACTTACTCAGGCTTTACTAAAAATAATCCTAAAGTATTTTTTGGGTAAGAAAACTCTTTGATCTAGCTATTTCTCTTATTTATTGAAGATTTTAAAACGTTATTTATTTCAAAAAAATTCTTTTGACAATGAGCGATCATGTTCCTCGAAAAACAGGTGGTAGTGACAAGCCACATCAACATTTTATACAATGCAAAAGCAAAGCAGATGCTGAAGAACGAGCTCGAAGTAGCAGTCGTGGACGAACGCCTATTCATCATACTGCTCATGAAGCAGGGCAGAAGAATCATTATCATCCAGCCGGCAAAGATGGTGAAAAGTACCCAGACGGAAGTCATTATGAATATGGAAAGCCGAAGCAAGTAAACGACAAGGAAAAGAAACAACAAAAGAAATGAGGAAATCATAAATTCTAAAAACTATGAACTATGTTCTTTTTTTTCCTTTTATGTATTCAAGATTCTCGATTTAACAGAAATCATTTACTACAACATTTTTTTTTCTAGCAAACTATCTTTTTTCTTTTCGTGAATAAAGAGGGACATTTTGAGAAAATGAGATCATTCCTAGACACGTAACATAATTAAATGAGAAAATTTGTGCATTTACATGTATAGCTTATGTTTGTCCTTTTTACAGTTTACGATAGGGTATAGAATTAAACTAAGTATACGCAAGCAGTTGTTCAAACGAGATGAACATTTATATATAGTACGTCTAGTAGTTATTAGTACTCGCCGAATTTACCTTATTAAATCATCAGGGAACTTGAAAGTTAGTGCATTTCATCCGACAAACTTTGTTTTTTAAAATACGGTGTTATAAAGAAAAGCTCGTGGTATTAATTTGGCATGGCGACAATAAAACTGTTGATCATACTAATCCGGCTTCATTTCAGCGAGAGACCTATGTGTTGCAGCTCCTGGAAGCCATATGAGTGGAAGGTAGATAATCTATGAACTTATACACACTCACTCATCCTCATTCTTCCCGTAAAATATTCAAATTAGAAAAGAGGTTCAATAAGATGAAAAATAAGATTAGTCAAATCAGTATTTATGTAATGTATATTTCAACATTTATCAATAACAATATACCATCACAGTTGAACTGATAATTTGATTCTACAAACAACATCAAGTGTAAATATAAACATTGAAAAAAAAGAATTTTTGTTGAGTATGTGTAGTTACTTAAGTGACATTTGCTGCAATTTATGCAGATGCATGAGTAATCATGAATCATGAATTTGTTTCTTTCTTTCTTATTACTATGAGTAACACATTTTGCCACGTCTCAATGTTTGTCTTGTTGTCAATAAACTAATATAATCACTTCATTTTATTGACAACGAACAAAGTTAACGGTTCATTATAAATTTATCAAAAACTATGGGCCACGTATCAGCATTATGTGGAGCATCCTTGTCTATTGTTCCTATATTTAGTATTCTGATTGGAGTACCAACTAAATCATTATATTTGGGTATTACAAAATATAATGAATGTCCATTGGAGCCTCTTCTTCCTCAGAGTCTTCTTGTTTTTGGACTTATAGGCTCAATATGTAGCATCGTTGCTCTTATTCTTGTAAGTAGTTTATTTTTTCAATCTTCAAAAGCAATTAACCGATTAACTGTAGATAGTGACATTCTGTTTAAAAGTGGATGATTCAGGTACACACTTGTCATATTTATTGTTTTGTATGATAATAGCCATTGTTTACGGTATTAGTGCTACTATATTAGCATGTATTGTAAGTAAAATATAATGAAATTTTATTTCTATGCACGTACTAATTTAGATTGCTTTCACGCGTGGAACAAAAAACATAGCAGAGTCGAAGTCATTCTGTCATGAATCGATTTACAATTTTTGTGATGTTTTTGCAACAATTGTAATTCCATTAGCATTCACATTTGCAATTTGGTTTGCTCGATCATTAGTAACAAGGTTCCTACGAAGAAAATGATTAACATTAAAAAGCAGTTTTTGCTACTGTTGCTATATCTTTTTTTTCTCAAAATACAGTCGAATATTTTTTTATCTTAACAACGCATAATATGCATCTCTGAATTAAGATCTGATTTTTTATTTGTATGATTAAAAAAGTATAAACTAGAGAATATATTAATAAACAAACAAATAGACTGAAGAAGAACATAGGTTATATGCTATTTTTAAGTAACACACAAAACAATTAACGATTGATTATGAAATAACATTTCGAAAGTTTAATGAGCAAGAGTAAAGCTGAAAATTTTAGCAGAACTACTACTCATTAGTGATCTTTTGAACTTTCGTTAGCATCCAGTGTTGTCCAAGATGATTGACATCGATTTTTGACATTATAGGTTTGTGCGTGTTACCTTGAGCTTGAACGTCTAAAGCCATGTTAGGACCTGAAAAATCATTCGTTAATCTAAATGATCCATCAGATAAATCTGTTAAATGCCAGTATAGTTCTGAGACATTAGCCGGTCCTCTCAAGTATAGTTTATTCTTCATTGTATCCTCAATGATACCAAGTGCACCTATAGAATTGAAATTAGTATAGTGGCTTCTGAATCTGAAAGTATTATGTTGTATTCTATATTTGTTGTCACTCGAACGAACTAAGTACCAATTTTCATTGTCGAAGTGACGAATTTGACCCATTTCGATGCCGGATCGGCTGCCAACACTGAAAAGGACCACTAATGTAAGATTCAAACCCGAATATTTACTCGTCAGCCTATAAAGATAAGATTGGTCGATTCCAAATCGATCTATTTGATTATCAGCACCTTCAGCATGATCTAAAATAAACAAAAACTTTCAAACTTTTCCTCTTTTAGTGCATGTCATATCTCATATTTCTCATAATTTATATTCTTTTCTCTTGAAATTGAAATACACTGAAATAGAAAACTGCATTGAACTATATCCCTATTTCATACACAAATTCAAACATTTCTAGTATTTTGTGTATTACTCAACATCAAAGCTAAAAAATTTACGTCTTGAATGAACTACTCACCCACAACCCTAGTAAGATCCGCTTGTAAGAATGGAAGTAACATGAATAACAATCAACCATTGTGAACACATTATGTGAACAAGTGTAACGATTTGTTTGATATTTTTTCGACTGATTCATTTGTTCAGATAGGCTATACTTATTTATGGGAGAAGCAAAAATTTTGAACGATCGATTTGTTATGAGAAATTTCTTAATCGACAAGTCAAACATTTGAATATAATATCTACTGCGGAACATTTCGATGTGTTGATAATTGATCATAAAGGAAACTATTCATATCTTTTCTAGTTCAATTAGATATGCTTTTTGTGTTTTTCTTCGTGTGAATAACACAAGCTGTGAACTGACACTAAATAGTTAATTTCATTGTTCTTGAACATTTATCAAACATGCACTATAACGTTGAGAAAATATCCTTTTGAACAAAACAAAACGAAAAAATTAATATCGAGAGTGTGAATGACATAGAACGCATACATCTATCCTCAGGATGAGCTTATATGCAATTCATGCATTTTTCAAGAAATTAATTTTCGCAGTCATATTTAAAATTATTCTTACAGAAAACAACGATTTTTAAATTCTTTTCGAATTGATAAAATATCTAAACAAAATGAAAATTATTTCTAGATAAACGAACAAATTCTCAGATTTGATTTATTAAGAATTAAGTATTTATGACAAACATCGACAAATACATATGTAATAAAGATAAAGCGACAGAATATGAAAAAAATTATGTTACATTTCACGTGATACTCAATTATTATTGAATTCAGTTATTAGTAACATAGGAGTGTTTATGTGTTTAGTTGGATCGTCGTGACATAGTGATAACGAGATCTAAACTACAAGCCAATGTGCAGGCAAGACCAATAGCGAAGCATAGGCTTCTCCATGGCTGCCAACCCATGATGTATGCTATTGCAAAACAGATCCGAGCAAATAAATAAATGGCACCATAGACTATTGTTCGAATAACATTTCCATTGCTGGGATCAGAGAAAACAACTGTTGCTAAGAGTAAAATTAAGAAGTAAGTGTCATTTTCAGTATCATTAGTAATTGTTTTATTGACACGCATATCCTTAGTAAATTCTGGTTGAACTGGTATTTCTGCGGGATTTCCTCTGGATCCGTAATCTTCAGGAACTCGACCAGGCGGTCGAGGTTTACCACGTGCTGCGACACCAGCAACAACCAACATGACTACACGTCGAAGAACCATTAACAACATGAACCATGCAAAGACTGTACCAGATTGTATAGTAGTTACGTCAACCATAATTTATAATTAACAGTAGGTTTATCAAATTTATCTAACGAATATTAACTAAAAATAAAAAATGAAATGTATCTTTTAATATGCATATCACATTGAATATAAGATTGGATAGACTAGAAACGAATGAAAGGCAATTAATATACATATATGTTTACCTCTTTAAATTATCATTTTAAAAGGACGTCGCTATCGTCTATATATATATATATATATTCCACTTCATGCTTCTGTCGTCTATGTATTTCTCTCTTTCTCTATTCTGATCTATCAAAAACGCATCTATACACATTCTTACTTCTACTATTTGTTTGTATAATGATTAATCGAATGTCTTATTTCGTAAAAACCTAAAGTCGTTATTATTCATCTATCTCTTTAATTTTTGGACCCTTCATGGCACGATAAATTGAATACAAAACAAAATTGTCTTAACAAAACTCAAATAATTTCTCTGCACTTACACTGCACTTTTTTTTGATACTCACTGACAACTACTTCAACGTTTTGTT
Organism: Adineta steineri; assembly: GCA_905250115.1. NCBI lineage: Eukaryota > Metazoa > Rotifera > Eurotatoria > Adinetida > Adinetidae > Adineta > Adineta steineri. The sequence goes on from CAJNOI010000092.1 coordinate 73,236, forward strand.
CTCCGTCAACAATGATGAATGCATTCTTCTATTAACATTTCCTCTCTTTTTCTCTGTTCCACTTACATCATCGACAATCACACACCGTATGATAATGCTCGTTGCTATAGAGAAGAATGAACTCACACAGTTTTGTCGTCACCTTTTTCTTTTTTTCATTCGATTAAAATATATCAATGCTTTTATTTAGTCAGACAAATGACGCTTAGATCAACTTCTTCAGAGAAGAACAAAATAAAAACGAAGAAACTTTTGTACAGTTTAATCTATTTTTACACGAACTTTTATAGAAAATACACTTTTTCTCATTCTCGAGATATTTACATTATATAATGACATTGAAAAAAGAGGAAATTCTATTTCCACTAACCTATATGATTAAGTATTAAGAAATTTCTGTTATGAATTACGTTCAGTATTCAGTTTTCGTAATGGAAAAAAGAAAGAACTTGGAAAAGAATTCTAATTAATACAGAATGAATGCTACATGATATTTGTAGTTTATTTTTTATCCAAAATGACAAAAACTATAATCAATTGATTTTGGATATGATTCCCTAATCACATCGACTTACAAATTGCACAATGATGTGGCGAATACCGAAATCGTTAACTCCGTGCACTTATATTTCCATCATTGATTTAGTCATAGGTCAAGAATGGTTCTTTTATTTAGATCTTACCAATATCATTCATCTAAAACTCAAGATAGAAGAATTATTTGAAGATAACTATTTTGACAAAAGCATTATTATATAATTTTTTTCTTTCGTATAATTCGATCATGTATAAAATGATGACTATAAAATCCTTTTTTAATTATTGATGAAAATAAAAATATCAGAATAGCGTATGTGTTAGGAAATCTAAAGTCTATCGTTGAATGATATCGATTGAAATCGATATACAACTGTTCTATCTTCAACATGTAAATTTTTAATTTTTGAATATTGCAGATGAGGATGTGTGTGTAGACATGACTGGTGAAACAAAAAATATAACATCTTCATTCATGTTTTTCAAAAAAGGAGAATCGAAAGAAATTTCTAGGCATTAAATAGATTTTTGATTCGAAACTATGTATATTATGTATGCTTTAATGAGCGATGAATGCCTTGAAAGGAGTTCGTGCTCTAAAGAATAAGAATTAGAGTTTACTGGTATTTCTTATTGATTCAGACGCGCATCCGTATTCACATATAACAGTGGATATATACAATTTAAATAACTGTTCAGATCATTTGTAGCACGTCTGACAGAGCTTCCGTTTTTAGATTAATTAAGATTTTTTCTAAAAATACACTCATTATAAATAGCTTCACTTATCTTATGGATGCCATTCAATTTAAGTTATTAATAATCTTGATAATGAATTACATGTTTGAACTGTCATCGTTAGATAAATATAGTCTTTCAAATTTTTTCATTTCATTATCTAATCGACTAGTGAGAAAAAAATTTTGACATGCGTCCCTACCAACTTATTCACTATCTTTAATGTTTTTCATCAATGAGATATACTATTATGTAGTTTTTTTAGATAAAAACTTGTTTTGTCGTTACCGATAATTTCTTTTTACAAGAGCTCTTTTAGTTGCCACTTTTGGAGTTCGATACATTTTGTAAATATTCAGTTTCTCATTTATTTGATTAGGTGAATATTTTTCTTGTCTTAATCTCAGCACGTCACTCATAGCTTTTTCTTCCACAATTTTTATCTCGGGAATAGAGAAAAATCTTAGTTTTTTTTCTTTTTAAATGATTATATTCTGCCGACATGTTTGTTACTTCTTTTCATATTTCTACACTTTTATCTTGAAGTAAAAAACTGTTATTTGAAATAAGAAAAAAATCTTTGAGTAAATATTAATACTATTCATTCAGTTAGTGATTATGATAAAGTCATTATTCCCTCGTAATTATGTTAATGGTAGAAATACGAGCATAAGTTTTGCGATCATTCTTCATTTGAAAACGGGTTATACAAGAATTTATAGGAGACTAGTATGTATATTATCTATTTTTTTTTACGTACCCTGATATATTACTAGCGTTTCAACGCAGCCCCTTTGAAGTTAAAATATGAAACAAGGTTTACAGGCAAGGTAAGATGACAAGAAATCTCAATATAGAAACTCAGATATTTTTAACCAAGAATATCTTTCTATAAAGGCATCCTCACTATGAGAGAGAAACAAAAGGAAAAGAGCCAGAAATCTAGAGTTTTTAAGTGAAATCTCATCGAGTAGACGCTGAGCTGTTTGTTGAGATTTAGGAGTTTTTTTATATTAAATCTCAAAAAGCTTGTAAAACCTCAGGGAGGAACGCAAAACGAGGACGTATAATTTTCACTCACATTTTTATGTGAGAGTTCCACAAAATATACTCAGTTTCAATACATCTCTTTTATATACAACAAAAAATTCTATATGAATCAACACTATTCCTTACACTAAACGTGGCCCTGCTTATAAGATACTTTTTAATTTCAACATTATCGTATTCATTAAGTAACGTTGAAAAAACGATGTTGATTAGCCGGAAAAATTATACTTTTTTTTGATGATTTAAAAGAATATAGAATTTTCATCTGAATAATGCTCTGACGTCAATCTCACATTTTTTTTAAATACTTAGGGCGATCAAAAAATAGCGGCGTCCAGGCTTTATTTCCTTACAGAACCAGAAAAAAAATTTTTCTCGATAAATAGGAACAGCGTCTTTTGCTCTATTCATTCATAAAAAAAAGAATGTTTTTTTTCGTACAAGCAGGAAATAAGGCCTGGACGATACTATTTTAGATTGCCTTAAGTAAATGTCTGACACATGACTATCAAAAGTTATCAACTGCTACGTATATTTTATTTTTAATAGTGAAGATGGTTCCTATCCTATTGCATTCTATGTATAAAGCTTTTTCTTTTATTACCAAAATCTCATACGTCTGCGATGTCTATGAGTTGTGTTCTCTAAGAAAAACTAATCTGTCAGCAAGATGTGAGTAAAAAATATTCATTATTGTGATGCATTCTTTCAAGATATTAATCACCTCTCGATGATGCTTTTAGCAGAAAATAAAAAGAAATAATAACATAGAATGTGTGTTTTAGGACACTGAACATTTAAAAATTTCATAGATTTCTTTTTACTGAAAATAAATATGGTTTGTCATGCTATTCGTCTCTTCTAATATGAGAGTAACCTATTAATATGAAAAACATGCACACATCTAGTCGTCATCAATAATCAACGTGCCAATCTAAACTGAGGTTATAGGTGAGAAATCAGAATAAATCCTTCAACAAAATATATAGATGATCATTACACGAAAATGAAAAAGTTGAATTCCCATTGAATAAATTCGAGATCTACAGATACAATTCCCACCGTTTTGCTCTACTTTTCTTTGTATGATGGAAATGGATTTCATACTAGTTCAGTTCTTAAAAGCTTGCCTATTACGATCCATTTCTCATTTTGATAAAGATGTAATTCACCTTCATACTACGTCAGTTGTCTATTCAAATTATACTCAAAAGCTAAGCTGAGCTGTTCAAATGAAAAATGAGATAAATTCATCAAATTAGAATGCCAAAGGCGGTTCCTTAAGTATAAAACTTTTTATTTTCTCAAAGTAAATTAAATTGCGTATTTTTTATTCGTAGCTAATATTCTCTTAAGATTTCTACTCGCGTGTAATCGTAGGAGAAGAAGAAATGGAAGAAATTCTATGTTGAGTTATTTTTATTTATGTGTTTTCATTATTTTTAGAGAATATCAAGTTAAGAGGAAAACTATTGACAATGATAGATCATCATCCATATGTACTTGTTGATCTCTCAATTTCTCTCCCCATTCGATTTTGGCTATTTTTCGTCACATTTCTTTTATCAATCCTCTGCTGCATATTCGTTCTCTATCATCTACTCTTTGATCCTGTTCTTCGTCGTACTCTCAATAATCATGTTATCATCGTTCTATTATTCAATACTTTACTCTATGCACTCACAAGCATTCCATTACATCTCAGCTATTATTA